>BHEV01000812.1:0-38871 GCA_004319985.1 Emydocephalus ijimae
GAAATTCAGGTATTTTATTCGCAAGGCTTCTTGCATTGAGTAGCTTGCATTTAAGGCCAGCTGTAGTTGGAATTGAGGTAGTTAGGGGTGTGAATTATCAACAGAAAAAAGGTTCAAGACAGTCCAGTTGCCTTTTGGAAAAAGTACCTTTGGGAGATCCATGACTTGGATGATGGATAAACCAGAGGTGGTATTCAACAGGTTTTGACCAGTTCTGTGGAAATTTTGAGTAATTCAGAATACCACCTCTGACTAGCCCCACACCCATCTGTTCTCTACCTCCTGAATCCCAGCTGATCGGCTGAGTGTTCTTTTGTTGTCCTGCATATGAGAATGGAGCTGGAAAGCAGGCTAGTGGGGTGGGGAGAAAATGGGGATTTTAAGTATCCTTTCCCTCCCATGCCCACCAAGCCACACTCACAGAACTGGCAGTAAAAAAAAATTGAATCCCACCACTAGGAGAAACTCCATAAACCCAGGATCTATATCTCTGGTTATAAAATGTTTTTTGCAACTTGAGATAGTATTTTAGAGTTCTAAGGAAACACTAAAGTGATCACATTCTACCCCTGCTCAGTGCCAAAATGCAAATTAAACATCATTGAGGTATGTCCATTCAGCATCTTCTTGGATTCATCCAGTGCAAATAAATCTTCCATTTGATTTGTAATAATAGACTCATGGGGCACGAAGGGACCTTGGAGATCTTCTTGTCTAAAACATATAAAGAACAATTGCTGGAATTGGGTATGTCTCGTTTAATGAAAAGAAGGACTAGGGGTGACATGATAGCAGTGTTCCAGTATCTTAGGGGTTGCCACAAAGAAGAGGGAGTCAAGCTATTCTCCAAAGTACCTGTAGGCAGGACAAGAAGCAGTGGGTGGAAACTAATCAAGGAGAGAAGCAACCTGGAACTAAAGAAAAATTTCCTGAAAGCTAGAATAATTAATCAGTGGAACAACTCGACTCCAGAAGTTGTGGATGCTCCAACATTGGAAGTTTTAAAGTTTTATTGGATAACCATTTGTCTGAAATGGTATAGGGTTCCCTCCCTAAACATGGGGTTGGGCTAGAAGACCTCCAAGACCTTCCAATCCCAATGGAATAACTCTGTTATTCCATTCCATTCCATTCCATTCCATTCCATTCCATTCCATTCCATTCCATTCCATTCCATTCCATTCCATTCTGTTGTTACTTAATCAATCTGCTTTAGCTGTTAATTTTTTTCTCCTAATATTTAACCATATTCCGCCTTCTGGTAATTTAAAAGAGAGTACTCAAAGATGTTTTTTTTTTCCCCAAAAGGCAACTGGACTTTCTGGTTTTTCTTTGAAGATGTTTTTCTTCTCATCCAAGAAGCTTCTTCAGCTCTTGACTTGATGGGGGAAATGGAAGGATTTATCTTCCTTTCAGACAGCTGGTCATTTGCATTGATTTAGAGAGTCATTGAGCCACCTGGAGATGCTGACTCTTTAAAACCACTTAGAGAGGGCTGCAAAGCACTATGAAGTAGTATATAAGTCTAAACACTATTCCTATTGTTATCGTACAACTGACAAACTTTTCTTGAGATGCTTGTTCCCTCCTAGATGTGGTAAGTATATCAAGATTGACTATCCCTTTATTAATTTTCTATCATTCAGTACGGGACAAATGGGAACCAACTGCCAAACGTGACTCATTACCTCATTTTTCAGGATCTGATCTGTGCAAAAAAAAAAAAAAACTCACAAAAATCCAGGTCCTACCTGGATATTTTCCTGGACACAAGATGTTGTAACAAAGTCTACGAAATGGTCATTAGTGTATCATTGACTGATTATCATTCTGATTAATGACTCCCTTTTTTTTCATTGCATATATTGATATAGGGCATATGTCCCTGAGTAATTTTACCTAAGGCTTCCTTCTGAGTTGTGTCCTTGATGAGTAAATGATTTTGACACTGCTACTTTGGGCTTCGGATCTCTTCATTCCTGACCAAAGACATTAACATTCTGCTAATGGCTGTGATGCGAGCACGAACCAAGTGGGGTGACTTAAGTCTTCTCTATCCATCCCAGGTGACCATTTCCAAACCACAACATTTGCATATTTCAGATCAAGAAACCTTGGCTGGAGAGTTAATACTCGGCTTAATTCATTATCGCATTACAGTGATATTCTCCCAATAGACAGGGGGATGTACTGAAGCTCCAAAATAGAAAAAAAAAAAACAGGATTGGAACGATTTAATACTTGGATGAGAGTCCCTCAGAAAATCCCAAGGCTATAGGTTAGATGTTAAGATTAAAAAAAAAAAAATCTCAGAAGGAAGCAACAGAAAAATATTTCCACACTGTGACCAAGAAAAAAATCTTCCCGAAAGTAAGGAGTAGCAAGCTAAACATCAAAATGTCTTTACTTTTCCACCTTTAATGGTATCAGGCCAGACTAAACTAGGTAAGTGTTAGATATTAACATATACTCCCTGATTGCTTGGTCAGTGGCAGCAGGAAATTGAAGAGCTGTCACTGGTTGTGGGTATGGTATGGTATGGTATGGTATGGTATGGTATGGTATGGTATGGTATGGTATGGTATGGTATGGTATGGAATGGAATGGAATAACAGAGTAGGGGTAGAATGTTCTTTGTTCTGAATTATGTAATAAAGTAATGCAAAGTGTTAAAGCCTCCCGTGTCTTCTCTCACCCACAATCTAACACTGGTGATGAAGGTGGGATCCTGAGAGAAATGGGATTGCGACAACGTGGCTAGCTAACTGGACAAATAACTCAACATGGCTGGAAACAATATGCCACCTGCACAGTTCAACTCAATGACTGAGGAATGGGAGTCTTATGTCGATCATTTCCAGATGTTCCTGGAGAGCAGTGACCTGGTAAATATTATAGAACAGAGGAAAAGAGCAGTTTTCCTCATGCATTGTGGTCCCACCATTTTCACGATGGCTAAAGCCCTTGCAGCACCGAGCGATGTGAAGGCAATGGCATGGCCAGATTTGGAATGGATTCTGAGGGTGCATTACACTCCCCCTGTATCCTGTCTGGTCAAAAGACACGAGTTCTACCGGAGAGATCAAAAGGAAGGAGAAGAGCATAAATGATTTCGTAGCTAACCTGAGGGACATCGCCAGGGCATGTGAATTCCTGAATATGGATGAGGCAATGTGGGATCGTGTAGTCCTGGGATTGAGAGACCTGACCTTACAGAGCCACCTCCTAATGAAACCAAAAATAACACTAAAAGAGGCTATCGAAGAAGCAGCCACAGTAGAAGCATCACAGAAGTCCACCGCAGCCATGAGAAAAATGAATAAGAATCCACAATCCCCCCACTCACAACTCCCCCCCCCAAAAGACACTGCCACCATTCACCAAGAGGACCTCGAATCCAGGTCAGGGTCAGCAGATGATGAAGAAGTGAATCAACTCCACCCTGAGCGACAGCAGAACAGCAACAAAAGGAAACAGAAGGAATTTTGGTGTATGGGTTGTGAAGGAAATCACCTTAGATCAGTTCCAAGATCCTATTTGACAATGCTGTGAGGAGAGTGGGCATATCGCAAGATCATGCCAAGCATTCAAGCCAAACAACCAAAGACCAAGGCAAAGTACACCCCCAAGAACTCAGGGAAAACCAAACTGAAAACCGTGGGGTTCAACATAGAAAGAATCGATGGAACCACAAGCTGAGCACAGAGAGAAGTGAAACGCACCAGACGGTAATTGTGGGCCACTCCAGCATACCAAACACTAAGAAAATACATGTTAACATTACAATAGAAGGTGAGCCATGTAAAATGGAAGTGGATTCAGGGTCTCTTCTATCAATAGTGTCTTGGGATACCATCAAAAGAATAATTCCCCAACTGACAAAAAAACAACCAAAGAAACAAAAAATAATTTCAAAAGATTATCAAGGGAACAAGATTCTAGTCATTGGCACTGGAGAATTCAGAGTATCCTTCCAGAATTACTCTGGAATTCTGCCTTTAACTGTGGTTGACCGGGACTGCCCAAGTCTGCTGAGGTTCGAATGGTTCAAGCCGTTGGGAATTGAATTCACTGGCATACACAGCATCATGGATACCGAGTGGGAGGACTAACTGATAGAGGAAGTCTGGGACGTCTTTGACGGAAAATTAGGCAAGTACTTGAGGTCCCCTATTTCTTTTAATCTAGAAGTGGGAAACCCCAATAGTCACCCCTATAAAGCCAGATGGATCTGTGGGTGGCCTGAACAGGAGCAATCCAAAGAAACCAAAACTTTCAAAAACAGACAAACTGAACTATCCATACTGAAGGGTTGTATTTTGTGGGGTGATCGAGTTATAATTCCAGCAATGTTAAGGGATGAAATAATGGAGATGCTGCATGCAGGGCTCCCAGGGATAGTCAAAATGAAATCATTAGCAAGGAGCTATGTGTGGTGGCCAGGGATAGATAAGGAACTAGAGAATTCCACCTACCAGAATTGTCAGGAAAACCGACCAGCACCACCCATAGCACCCAAACATGAATGGGAATTGCCCAGGGGACCCTGGTCTAGAATACATATCAATTTTGCGGGGCCAGTCAGGGAACACACAATTCTTATTGTAGTGGACGCATACTCTAAATGGCTGGAAGCCAGCATCATGCAATCCACAATGACAGAGGCAGTAATAAGAACCCCTAAGGAAACTATTTGCTACACATGACCTTCTGGATATCTTAGTATCCAATAATGGGCCTCAATTCACAGCCACACAGTTTGAGGGATTCTTAGCACAAAATGGGGTACGACATGCCCTCTCAGCACCTGGTACACATCCACTAATGGTTTGGCTGACCGCATGGTTCGCCACATGAAAGAGACACTTCAGAAACTAGGGCCTGGTGATTTGCGAGCAAAAATAGACAAATTATTAAGTATACAACACATAACACCTAGTGCAGCAACAAATTAAAGCCTTGTGGAACTTTTTATGGGAAGGAAATTGATATCACAATTAGACAGAGTACACCCCAATTACACACCAGAAAAACCACTAGATTCATCCAGCAAATGCCAAAATTTCAAAACGGGGGAATCAGTATATGCAAAAAACCTAACAGGGGACCCATTATGGATACCAGCAATGGTGGTACAAGTAATGGGGCTGCACTCATACAGAGTCGAGACTATAGAAGGCAGGATTTGGAAAAGGTACATTGATCAACCATGAAGCTGGGAAACAAAGGGAACAAACAGGGAGGAAGGGGGAGACCTTTCACACGCAGCCAACAATAACAGGGGGGAGGGGAAGACCCCAACCACCCAAACCAAATAAGGAATAATATAGAACAGGCCCTAACAATTACTCAAACTCAACAATTAAAAACAAGTACATAATCTCAACCATTAAGAATACCGTTGGAAGAACCACATGAAAATAGCAGACACTCACCAGACACACACAGAAAGCAACAATCCAAGGAAGGAAGCAAAAGGGCAGCATCTAGTGGAAGTAGATCGGCCGCCATGATGAGGAAATTCCAGAGGTTCCATGGAGGGGAGCAGGAGAGGCGATAATTCCAACCAAGCAGCTCGAAGACCAACCCAAGACTGAGCTGAACAGGTCTGGTTGCACCCATAAGAGCCCCGCCTACTTGTGTGATTACATACAGTAGGTGGAACAGAATTGGGTAAGCTGGACCAGGTGGGGAGGGGTGTTAGTTATTAACATATACACCCTGATTGGTTGGTCAGTGGTGGCGGGAAATTGAAGAGCTGTCACTGGTTGTGGCCATGGCAGCCTGGGGGTAGAAAAGGAGCTGCCAGGGCTGCTGTCCTTTGTTCTGAATGATGTAACAAAGAAACACAAAGGGTTAAAGCCTCCCACATCTTCTCTCACCCAAGATCTATTAGTAAGGGTCTGGAGGTTGAACCATATTATGAAGGAAGGAAGGAACCAAGTATGTCTAGTACAACAAAAGAAGGACTAGAGGTGGTATAATGACAGCCTTCCAGTATTTGAGGGGCTGCCACAAAGAAGAGGGGATCAACTTATTCTCCAAAGCCCCTGAAGGCAGGGCAAGAAGCAATGGATGGAAACTAATGAAGGAAAGTACCAATCTAGAACTAAGAAGAAATTTCCCAACAGTGAGAACAATTAATCAGTGGGATGGCTTGCTTCAGAAACTGTGGTGCTCCATCACTAGAGCTTTTCAAGAAGAATCAGAATAGAGCTGGAAGGGACCTTGGAGGACTTCTAGTCCAGCCCCCTGCTCAAGCAGGAGACCCTATACCAGTGGTAGCTAATCTTTTTGGGCTCCTGTGCCAAAAATTGTGTGTGCGCACTTGTACACTTGCACTCGCATGCCAGCACCAGAAGGCAATATACTCCCCCCCACCCCTACACATGCGCGATCAATCACCCCCACCCCCCACCCCCCACTGTCCCTTTACCTACACTGCTCCTCACAGCTGATTTTGGGCCAGTTTGAGGCCTTTTTCAGCCTCCCAAAGGCTTGAGAAAGGCTTCTGCAGGCTTCTGCAAGCTTTGCAGGTCAAAAACTAGGCCCGTTTCATCACTTCCTGTTTCTCCAAAAATACTGGAAGTGACAAAACGGGACTAGTTTTCAGCCTACAAAGGTTGCAGAAGCCTTCCTCAAGACTTTGGGAGGTCAAAAAGGCCTCAAACTGGCTGAAAATCAGCTGTGAGGTGCACACTTGCACAGTGAGGTAAGTTTAATGTAGCTCGTGTGCCGGCACAAATGGCTCTGCTTGCCACCTGTGGCATGCATGCCATAAGTTCACCATCACAGTCATATACCATTTCAGACAAGTGATTGTCCAACTGCTTCTGAAAAACCTCCAGTGATGAAGCACCCACAACTTCTGAAGGCAAGCTGTTCCATTAGTTAATTGTCTTCACTGTTAGGAAGGTTCTCCTGAATTCCAGGTTGCTTCTCTCCTTGATTAGTTTCCATCCATTGTTTTTTGTTCTGCTCTCGGGTGCCTTGAAAAATTAGTTGACCCCCTCTTCTTTGGGGCAGCTCCTCAACTACTGGAAGCATGCTGTCCTTAGTCCTTCTTTTCTCTAGACTAGATAAATCCAAATTCTGCAACTGTTCTTCATACATTTTAGATTCCAGGCCTTTAATCATCTTGGTTACTCTTCTTTGCACTTTTTCCAAAATCTCAACCTCTTCTTTTTTTTTTTTGTAATGTGATGACTAAAAGTAGATCTAGTGTTCCAGGTGTGGTCTTACTGGATAGAGACAGGATAGGCATTTGTCTGAAATGGTGTAGGTCTCCTGTTTGGGCAGGGGAGTTCTTACAGCCTCAGTATGCTATGTGTATCAATCAGGCTGTTTAGATATATTACTATGCATTAGGAGTGTATTTTCGGGGGGGAGAGGAGGAGGAGGAGGAGGGAGGGAGGGAGAAAGGAAGGAGGGAAGGGAGGAAAAGAAAGGAAGGAAGGGAGGGAGGAAGAAAGAAAGAGAAAGGAAGGAGGGAAGGTAGAGAAGGAAGGAAGGAAGGGAGGGAGGGAGGGAGGAAGGAAGGAAGGAAGGAAGGAAGGAAGGAAAGAAAGAAAGAAAGAAAGAAAGAAAGAAAGAAAGAAAGAAAGAAAGAAAGAAAGAAAGAGAAGGAGGGAGGGAAGGTAAAGAAAGAAGGAAGGAAAGGAAAGGAAGAAAGGAAGAAAGAAAGAAAGAAAGAAAGAAAGAAAGGAAGAAAGAAAGAAAGAAAGAAAGAAGGGAGAGAAGTAGAGAAAGAAAGAAAGAAAGAAAGAAAGAAAGAAAGAAAGAAAGAAAGAAAGAAAGAAAGAGGGAGGGAGGGAAGTAAAGGAAAAAAGAAAGAAAAGAAGGAAAGGAAGGGAAGGAAGGGAAGAAAAGAAAGAAGGAAAGAAAAGAAAGATAGGAAGCAAGGAAAGAAGGGAAGAAAGAAAGAGTGAGGGAGAAAGAAAGAAAAAGAAAGAACTGAAAGGGGAAAAAAGAAAGAAAGAGAAAGAAAGAAAGAAAAAGAAAGAAATGAAAGGGGGAAAAAGAAAGAAAGAGAAAGAAAGAAAAAGAAAGAAATGAAAGGGAAAAAAGAAAGAAAGAAAGAAAGAAAGAAAGAAAGAAAGAAAGAAAAGAAGAGGAAAAACCAAAGGGAGGAAGAAAGAAGAGCTAATGAGCAAAGCCCACAAATCTCCAGCCAGCACGCCAGGACCCAGCCAGCCTGGGGAGCCACTTTCCCCTTTTCACCCCGTCCTCTTCCCCACTAAGCTGCAGCTCTGTTTACTGCCCTTTGCTGCGGTATATTTATGAAATGATTACCTTGCTCCCAGTCATTTGTATCCTAATGCTCTCCATAGGTGACCATAAAATGGAAATGTAAGCTGCTTTTATTGGTGCCACTACATCTTAATTGAAAAAATATTAAAGCCCATTGGTAACCTACTGGTGTGCTCCCCCTCTCTTCCCCCTTCCCATGCTCTGTTTAATAGGCTAATCATCTGGTGTGTGTGTGTGTGTATTCTTTCTCCCCTCCCCCCCTTCCCATTTTTTTCTTCTTCTCCCTACCCGGCCGCCTTCCTTCCTAATGGAATCTTTGCAAAAGAAACTGCCGAGCGCATTTAAATTCCGACCGGATTGAATGCGGGCTGGATTGAGTCATTATTCTAAAGCAGTGGAGGGCTCACGAGGCAATGGGACACTGCTGTGCTTCTGGCCAATGGCCTTCATCTTTATGATCTCACAAGACATTTTGTTTGGAGAGATATTCCTCCCTTCGCGATGGAATACATTTGCTGTCTTGCGGTGCTGTTGTTTGCCGTCCGTTGGATGACAAAACAACAACAGCAACAACAACAATAACAACAACCCAGAATTTCATCAGCAAAGGCTCCTGGTCTTCCTGGGTTCTCTTCTTCCTCTTTCTTATGTCCTGCAGTTAGGAATGAATTCCCTCCAAGTCAATGTCCATGGAGATTCTGGGTTACCCTGGTCAGGGTTTGTCCCCAAAAGTGCTCTTTCAAGAAAGCAGCTATACTTTTGGTTTGGTTTTCCTTGAAGATGCTTCATTTTTATCCAGGGAGTGTCTTCAGTTCTGACTGAATGGTGGGGTGTGGGGTTTTATATTCCATGCAGTCTTCTGGTCATTAGCACTCTTACTGAGAGTTGTTGAGTCCACTTGGAGGTTTATCTGTGCTCCGAGAGTCACCTGATGCAAATGGGTGTGGGACCTGCTCAGAACTGCTGAAAGGACTGTGTTATAAACAGGAGATAGGTGATGTCACACTGCAAATGGAGCCGAGCTGGGCATCCTGGAGTGAGGAGGAGTGCTGGAGGGGTAATACCTCATTTAAAAAACTTGGTCCAGCTGGCCTGGCTGGTAGCACCTCGTAAGGGCCTCTTTCAAGGGTTACCGGATAAGATGGTCAACAGTTTTTGAAGGTGGAAGAGGGCTTTATGCCCCAACGGCAGATAAAATGGTAGAACCATCTTCTAGGAGATGGGAAACTCTGATTTCAAACCTCCACTGTTTTGTGGCTATATCTATGATTGGAAAAGGCTTCAGGAATCAACCTCGAGGCAAAATCCAGAACCGGAGTCCGGGAAGCAGTTCGTGACTCTGTACAATCACGTTCTGGTAACTCCTGTGACGCAGCTGGAACTAATCATATCAGCTCTACCATTCCATTAGGCTATTCTAGTGATGTGGAGGGTGGGGGGAATCTGCTGCTTAGGTAACAGTTTATCCTCCATATTAAATTACCCAGGCCTCATGCTCTGGGGAGGACACTCCAGCTTTGCATATAGTATGGAAACAACACGGGAAGTGGAAGCTACCGGTTCCATGGTGTTAAGGACTGAGTGTGGGCACGAAAGAATGGAGACGAGCCGGTGCAACGGTGAACTTCAACTCTTTATTTACATGGTGTGACAGCTCGAACTGGATGGCTGCTACAGCCTTCCTTATATAGGCAACTTATTAACTATTCAACCAATGAAAACCTGGGAGCACTAGCTCCGTTGACCAATGAGAATGGCTCATTAATGGCCAATCAGATTCTCCTGAATGGACCAATCTGATCTCGCCATTTAACGGCCAATCAGAAGTGCAGGGCCAGAACCCTGCATTTGACTTCAAGCTCTTGATAACTTTATTACACAATTATTCATTCACAACACCCTTTCCCCCTGGGTTCCGTTTATGGGTTGCGGTTACGTAGTCCTTGAGGTAGGACGGTTGTTTTGTTAGTCTATTTGATTTTCATTGTGCACCCGGTATTTGGCTGCACTCTTGTTGAGGTAGGGCGTTGTTTGGCGAAAGGGGTGTCTCTGACTCTGAGTTCGAGTTTCCATTGTCACCAACATCTTCGGTATCACCAAGAGGTGAGCTCACTCCCATCCCTGATTTCTCTTCTCGTGTTTCCCTTCCGCTATCGTTCCCTTCAAAAAGGTTTTCTGCTAATTGAAGTTCATCTTCCTCTGTATCTCCCCCCCCTCAGTTTGGTCATCAGGGGACTCGGAGATCCCTGACTGCAGCCTTGATCGTAGTTGATCGATATGGCGCTTCCATAATCTATCATCACGGCATTGCACGAGGTGTGATCTCGGGCCGGTTACCCGGACTACCATTGCTTCGACCCACAATGGATCGCCCGATAAGTTTTTAGCGAATACCAAGTCGCCTACCTGGAAGGTACAGCATTGGCCGCTGGATCCGTATGGTTTCTCCGGTTCGTATGCTGGGTGTAACCAGTCGAGGTGGGAGCGGAGCTTTCGTCCCATTAGCAACTCAGCGGGAGTTTTGTTGGTGGCGCTGTGTGGAGTGATATGGTGTAAAAAGAGGATTCGGTTTATCTTTTCTTCGATGTTGTCATAGTCCATTTTTTGTAGCATTTTCTTGACAAATTGTACCATGCGCTCGGCCCTTCCGTTGGCCACAGGATGTACAGGCGAAGTCAACGCATGTCGAATACCGCGGTCCGCCAGGTACTGTTCAAAGGACAGCATGGTAAATTGGGGCCCGTTGTTGGATACCAGAACGTCTGGTAATCCGTGGGTTGCAGTCTCTCCAGTTTCTTAATAACCGCTTCGGTTGTTGTGTTCTTCATTCGGTGGATTTTGAGCCAGTTCGAGTAGGCGTCCAAGGTTAACAAGAATGTGTGGCCTTTGGTTGGCCCAGCAAAGTCCAGATGGATATGAGACCAGGGTCCCCGTGGCGTTTCCCATTCAGTTGGGATTGCCTTTGGTGGGGCGTTGCTTACTTCCTGGCATTTATGACAAGCTTTGACCCAAGTCTCGATTTGCTTGTCGATGCCTGGCCACCACGCGTAGCTTCGTGCAAGGGCTTTCATGTGCACGATGCCAGGGTGGCCATCGTGCAAGGTTCTCATTACTGCCTGTTGGAGTCGCTCTGGGATAACGACTCTATCGTCCCAGATGATGAAGCCCTTCTGTGAAAACAACTCTGTTTGTCGACTTTTGAATGGGATGAAGTCATCAGGTACTTGGTCCAATGGCCATCCACGTTCCACCCAACTGAGGACTCGTGCTAAGGCGGGGTCGTGTTTTGTTTCTCTCGCGATATCTCGGGCTGTTAATGGCGGTGTGTGAAGTGTCTCGATCTGCAACGTTGTCACTGTAGGCGCAGGGTCGTCGATAGTCTCTGGAAGCGGTGCTCGGCTCAATGCGTCAGCATGGGGAATGCCCTTCCCCGGGAGGTATTGCAGCCGATAATTATAAGCAACCAAGAATTCTGACCAGCGAGTCATTCTGGGAGATAATATATAGGGTGTTGGCTTATCTCCAGCTATTATTCTCAGCAAAGGTTTGTGGTCAGTCACTATAGTAAAAGCCCGGCCATACACGTACTCATGAAATCTTTTAACAGCAGACACAATTGCAAGGGCTTCTTTATCAATCTGGCTATAATTGCGCTCAGTTTTTGAAAGCGTTTTTGAAAAATAGGCAACAGGGGCTTCGCTACTGTTCGGTAAAACGTGGCTCAAAATGGCGCCCACTCCAAAGGGTGATGCATCACACGTGATCGTTAACGGCAAGGTCTCATTGTACTGCATTAGTACAGCGTCAGAAGTCAGTAGTTTTTTTCACATTACGAAACGCCTGCTCTTCTCTATGTCCCCATACCCAAATTGCTTTTTTGTCCAATAAACGATGTAGGGGTTCAGCGACAGTTGCTTTGTGCGGCAGGAATACGTTATAAAAATTGATAAGGCCTAGAAATGCCTGGAGGTCTAGAAATTCCGGGGTCTGGGAGCATTTTTTATTGCTCTCAATTTGTTATCAGTAGGCTGAATGCCCTGACTGTCAATTAAATACCCTAAAAATTTGACACGATCTGTATACAAATTACACTTATTTTTGTTCACTTTAAGACCTGCGTCTTTGAATTTCTGGAGGACCAATTTCAAGCGATCCCATAGAATTTTTGAAGTAGGGGCAGTGATTAACACATCATCAAAGTAGGGACAATGCCTTTGATCCCTTGTAATAGTCTTTCCATCAAGCTTTGAAAGATCCCCGGGGTACGCTCACTCCGAATTGGAGTCGTGTACATTTAAAGGCACTTCGGTGTGTCACGATTGTCTGTGCCTGTGCCATCTTTTCATCTACCGGCAGTTGCTGATATGCCTGGGCTAAGCCTAGTTTAGCAAAGACCTTTCCACCCCCCAGGGAATGGAGGAGGTGCTGCACCACCAGTATCGGATATGCGTTTTGCTGCAGGGCGTGGTTCACGGTGGCTCGGTGGTCCCCACAAATTCTAATTGATCCATTCGGCTTAATGGGTGTTACAATTGGGGTCTCCCAGGGAGAGTGATCGGTTGGCTCTAAAACCCCTTGGGCTATTAACTTATCAAGCTGCTCGTCAATTTTTGGTTTTAGGGCAAATGGGACCCGACGAGGCTTAAGGCAGATGGGAGCTATTTTTGGATTAAGGTTAAATGATATTGGGGTCTCCTTGTACTCGCCTCGTTTTTCTGCAAAGACGTCCCTGAATTCTTGGACGAGGTACTCCTCCCAGTCGTTGCTGCCTATTCGGTTAATGCTTGCCACTTCAATGCCAAGTGGCGCGAACCATTGGAGGCCTAACAGGCTAGGCCGGTCCTTGTCGATCACAGTCAGAGGTAAATATGCTGTACGGTTTTTGAACGAGACCCAGACTCGACTGGATCCGACAACTGGAATTCGATTCCCCTGATAGTCTTTAAGTATGAGTCTTTGGAAATGGAGGTCTTGACGCCGGATAGTAGGAATGAGTTGCTTGAGGGTCTTCCAGGAAACCATCGAGAGAGTCGATCCCGAGTCGACTTCCATTTGGCAGGGCTGATTTTCGATGGCCACTTTAACTCGGATTTTCTTGGCATCCAAGGAGGAGGCGTGATAGTTTGGTGAGCCTCTTCTCGCTTCGTGGGGCGGTTTAGGGTTCTGTTTCTGTAGGAGTGGTTCACTGGTTCTCGCCTTACAGGACAGTTTCCTGTCGGTTGGCGATAGTTAGCCCCTTTCGAGGGCTGGCTGGGTCCTAGGAGACTTCTACAGATCCGTCCGATGTGGCCTCGTCTCCCGCACTCATGGCAGAGTGCGTCGCGGAATTTGCATTCGGACCAGGGGTGGTTGACCCCACAGCCAGCGCATGGGTGTTGGGACTTCGGGTAATGGTCCCGTTCGGACCGCAGTCGATGGACCTCTTCTTCGTCGCTGTCTGACGATGAAGAGAGGTCCTCGTGGTGGGCCATCAGGAACTGCCCTTCTGACTTGGGTGAAAGGTCACCAGTCAGTTGGTGAACCGGAGCGTGGTTGCGGCACATTTGGGCAGCCGACTTCCTGGTTGCTTCTGCTGCAGTAGCATCAGCGATGGCATTGGCAAGGCTGATGTCGCCTTTCGCCATCAGCTTACTCTGCACGTTCAGTGCATCTAATCCCAGAACTATTCGGTCTCTCAAGGCCTCTTCCAGGTCAGCGAACCTGCAGAGGCCTCCCAGGGTTCGGAGGTCCACGTCGAAATCTGCAACGCTCTCTCCTTTCCACTGGTTTCTTTGGTAGAATTCGTGCCGCCTTACGAGTGTTGGCACGGTCGGTGCGTAGTGGGCTCTCAGTAGGGGTTCGAGGACATCCCAGTCCATAGCCTTTACTTCTGCCAGTTTTGCTAGTGCCTTGGCCATCTTGAATACAGTTGGCCCGCAATGCGTTAGGAATACCGCCCGTTTCTTCCCGGTCATGGCATCCTTCAAATTGTTGGTTTCCAAGAACATTTGGAAACGATCCATGTAGGATTCCCAGTCTTCTTGCGCTGGGTCGAATGGAGCGGGTGGTATGATGCCGCCGGACACGGTTCCGCCATTGTGCATTCTTAGTCATGTGCTCGGTTATCTTCTTCGTTGTTCAGTCAGCTCTGACATCTCCACATCCCACCCTCATCGCCAGTGTTAAGTACTGAGCGTGGGCACGAAAGAATGGAGACGAGCCGGTGCAACGGTGAACTTCAACTCTTTATTTACATGGTGTGACAGCTCAAACTGGATGGCTGCTACAGCCTTCCTTATATAGGCAACTTATTAACTATTCAACCAATGAAAACCCGGGAGCGCTAGGTCCGTTGACCAATGAGAACGGCTGGTTAATGGCCAATCAGATTCTCCTGAACGGACCAATCTGATCTCGCCATTTAATGGCCAATCAGAAGTGCAGGGCCAGAACCCTGCATTTGACTTCAAGCTTTTGATAACTTTATTACACAATTATTCATTCACAACACATAGCATGATACTATAGTCTCTTGAGACTAAAGGATGCGAATTCAGGTGGTGTCATATCCCACCCTCTCTACTCACAGCTCTCTCAAAGGAGTGTCTGTCTGTCTGTCTGCCAATCTGCCTATCGATCTATCTGCCTACCTGCCTATCTATCTATCTATCTATCTGCCTATCTATCTGTCTGTCTGTCTGTCTGTCTGTCTGTCTGTCTATCATCTATTTTATTTACAGTTTATCCTCCATATTAAATTACCCAGGCCTCGTGCTCTGGAGAGGACACTCCAGCTTTGCATTCAGCATTGAAACAACACAGGAAGTGGCAGCTACCAGTTTCATAGCATGATACCACCGTCTCTTGAGACTGAAGGATGCCAATTCAGGTGATGTTGTATCCCTGCCTCTCTACTCACATCTCTCTCAATGGAGGGTCCATTTATCTGTCTGTCTGTCTATCTATCTATCTATCTATCTATCTATCTATCCATTCCACTCCTATGTTTAATGAAAAGAAAGCCTAGGGGAGACATGATAGCAGTGTTCCAGTATCTTAGGGGTTGCCAAAAGAAAGAGGGGGCGTCAAGCTATTCTCCAAAGCACCTGAAGGCAGGACAAGAAGCAATGGGTGGAAAGTAACCAAGGAGAGAAGCATCCTAGATCTAAGAAGAAATTGTCTGACAGTGGAGAACAATTAATCAGTGAAACAACTAGCGTACAGCAGTTGTGAATTCTCCAACACTGGAAATTTTTTAAGAAGAGACTGGACAACCATTTGTCTGAAATGGTATAGCCTGAGCAAAGGGTTGGACTAGAAGACCTCCAAGGTCCCTTTCAACTCTGTTATTCTATTCTATTGTTCTATTGTTCCATGCCTCACCTGGTGCTGACCCTATGTGTCTGACAATAACCTGTCTCCCCACCAAAAAAGTGATAAAAAACAATTAAAACATCAGAGCAAGTTGGTTCGTTTGTTTATTCACGTCAGAAGCATCACAATTAAAATAAGGTATGCTATATGACATAAACACTTAAATACAAGATTAAAATATTTATGCATTAAACAGTTTTTGCCCAGAAACTAGCAACATTTTTGTTGCATTGCCATGAAATCCACAAGTGTGCATTGAACAGGACACAAAAGGCAGGTATCCTTTCGGTTGTCTGAATGTCACCATAATCATAAAGAGTACAAGCAACCAGATAGCCCCATTTGTTCAGAGTGTCTCTTGATTTTGTTGTACCCTTACAACATAAAATTTAAAACATAAAATTGGTTCTGTAATGAATACTAAAGCTTAATACAAAGACTCCATTGAAACAAGGTGAGTCCAGATGAAACAAGGCCGGTCCAGTTCACCAATGCATCCGTGTAATTTTCTTGGCAAAGAAACTAAAAATGTGGGTTTTTTTTCCCCCATTCCTGGACATTTTCTGGGAATGTCCTTCTATTTCCAGATGCTTTCTTCTGAGAAAAATCTCAAACAAAGTTTAATTCATCTCTCATGGAAAAGTTGATGGACTCTCCTGGCAACTTAAAACTTATAAAGAACAGTTGCTGGAATTGGGTGTGTCTAGTTTAGAGAAGGATTAGGAGTGACATGATAGCAGTGTTCTGATATCTCAGGGGTTGCTACAAAGAAGAGGGAGTCAAGTTATTCTCCAAAGCACTTGAGGGCAGGACAAGAAGCAACCGATGAAAACTAATCAAGGAGAGAAGCAACCTAGAACTCAGAAGAAATTTCATGACAGAACAATTAATCCAAGGAACGATTTGCCTTCAGGAGTTGTGGATGCTTAATGCTTCATCCTATTCCAAATACAATTAAGAGTATGGGGTTTGTTTCTATTTTATTTCAAAATGGACATATCTGCCTGGTGGTGTATATTTCAACCCCCTTGGTAGGTTATTTTAAGAGATGTTGTGTTCTTCAATAGCATTCCAGGTGGTAAAAGTGTGAGGAAACACAGAAGTGACACATACATCCACACAAAAATAATACTTTTATTTTAGTGGGGAGAGAGAAAAAGAGCTCAGATTTAGCATAGGGATAAAATAAATGATGTGTCTAAAATAATAAAAAAAATGCCTACTGAGACACAAGGAGAGAAAAAAATAATAATCAGTGGAACAGCTTGCTTCCAGAAGCTGTGAATGTTGCAACCCTGGAAGTTTTTAAGAAGAGATTGGATAACCATTTGTCTGAAGTGGTGTAGGGTTTCCTGGCTAAGCAGGGGGGTGGACTAGAAGACCTGGTCCCTTCCAACTCTATTTTTTTTTCTGTTATGAAATTCACTTTAGACATCTCCTGAACTTGTAAGAAGGGGCATCTTTGCATCCTGTTAAAAGTTTGCAAAGTAAACTTTGGAAAAAAGTAGAAAAAGTAGTTATTGTTGGCAAGGAATAAATGATGCAATTAAGAACTGGGCAAGGCTTCTATTTTTATTTACAATATTTATGAATCAGCCTAGACTCTGCCCAATCTCTGCGAAGGCAAGAAGATGAAAACTAGCCATAACAGCAAGAAGAACAAGCAAAATGAGGGTTATATTTTCTGTAATGTTTTGCATGGTGATTGGAGTTCTCTGGTCATACACTTCATTTTGGATAGGAAATGTGTTTAATGTGACAGCCTTATAGTGTAACGAGAAGGGATGAGGTGGCTCAGTGGCTAAAATGCTGAGCTTGTAAACCAGAAAGGTTGGCTGTTTGGCGCTTCGAATCCCTAGCACCGCATAATGGAGTGAGCTTCCATTACTTGTCCCAGCTTCTGCCAACCGAGCAGTTCGAAAGCATGTAAAAAAAATGCAAGTAGAAAAATAGGGACCACCTTTAGTGGGAAGGTAACAGCATTCCGTATGCCTTTGGCATTTAGTCATGCCATCCATATGACCATGGAGTTGTCTTCAGACAGCATTGGCTCTTTGGCTTTGTAACAGAGATGAACACCGCCCCCTAGAGCAAGAAATGACTAGCACGCATATGTGAGGGGAACCTTTACCTTTATAGTATATTATAGTATATTAGTCTCTGATTCACTGATGGCCAATCTTCCTTGGGTATGATCTCTCATCCATGTAGACTTTTCCAGCAGGGTAAGGTGAAATTAAGTTGTCATACATCTCATTTTTAATTGCAGGTACTCCTCAACCTACTTCCATGAAAAAAAAAAAAAATTAGTATTACAAAATCTAAGGGGCTGCCATGAAGAAGAGGAAGTCAAGCTATTCTCCAAAGCACCTGAAGGCAGGAAAAGAAGCAACGGATGAAAACTAATCAAGGAGAGAAATTTCCTGACAGAACAATTAACTAGAGGAACAATTTGCCTCCAGGAATTGTGGGTGCTTCCACACTGGAGGTTTTTAAGAGGAGACTAGACAACCATTTGTCTGGAATAGTAAAGGGTTTCCTGCCTGAGCAGAGGGTTGAACTAGAAGATCTTCAAGGTCCCTTCCAACTCTTGTTCTGTTAGTCTGTCATTAGGGTCATTTCTAAATTCCTTTATATTTTGGCCCTCAAGCCAAATACCACTTGATGGTCATATTCTTTATGAATTTAGCTCATTTTTAAAGATAACCAAGAGAAAAACTATTATCAGATGTGGTGTCAGAGAGTTCCACTGGTATTTATTGCTGTTACTTCTAGGGAAGGCAGCATGTGGATCAAAATAAAGCCACCATCCAACCCATCTTGTTATTTCAACCAACATGGGCACCTTTCCTAACCAATGTCTATGGAGATTCTCAGTCATCCAAGTCATGATTGTCCCAAAGGTGATTTTTTTTTTCAAGAGGAAATGGGACTTTCTGTTTTTTCTTTGAAGACATTTCACTTCTCATCCAAGAAGATTCTTCAGTTCTGACTGCATGGTGAGGAACGAAATAAACACACCAGGACTAGATTCAGTAATCCATTTAAAAGACAGAAGCTGTTAGGAATTGATAGTCACCTAACAGTTGGGTTGGAAATATATAAACCAGGATAAACATTTAATACTGTCTCTTTCGGGAATGCTAACATTGTAATTGGGTGTGGTTCCTCAAATGACCATAAGATGGAGCTAGAAACCTGGTTTGGATGTCCTGTTGTTGCTAGTTGGTCGATGTTCTGATGTTCGCTGTTTTTGGTTCCTGCATTTTTCCCTATTGACTGTTGCTGATCATTGTTCTTCTTGGATTGCTGTAAGTCTGTTACTGAACTGATACTGGACTTTGATATTTGGATTACCCCTAGACTGAAAAACTGACTGCTTTAACCGTGTATGACTTGGACTGCTTGTTGGACTTTGCTTAACCGTTTACTGGAAGTAAAAACCTACATTTTACTATACAGTGTATCTGTGTGCTCGTTTTGTGTTATTTCTCATCACTCTCACTACATCTCCCTGTGTATGCTCATTCTCCTAATGGGGAATTACCTCAACAGAAGCTGCTCTTTTGAAGACAGCAAAGTCCACATTTTGGACAAAGAGGACTGCTGGTTTGAAAGACGAGTCAAAGAGGCTATCTATATCAAAACTGAACAGCCCTCTCTCAACAGAGAGGGAGGAATACAACATCATCTTTCTCCAATCTACAACATAGTCCTTTCAACAGTTCCAAGAAGGCTCCACACCCATTTGCACCACTCAGGTGACCCTGAGGACAAAGATAAATCTCCAATGCAAATGACCAGCTGTCTGCAAGGAATAAAATCCTTCCATTCCCCACCATCCACTCAGAGCTGAAGACACTTCTTGGATGAAAAGCAAAACATCTTCAAAAAAAAAAACAGAAGGTCCAGTTGCCTCCTGAAAAAAAAAAAAAGCACCTTTGAGACTTTCCTAACTAACTTCACATTTTGCAAATCCAAAAAGCCCCCTTGCACTCCAAATGGTGTCAACGTCTGGATTATTTTTAATTCCTCCTCTCTGCTTGTCTTCAAGGAAGCTTTGGGCACTGTTAATTCTTCCCCCACACCCCCTTCCTCAGTATTGTTTAATTTTGCATGAGTAAATATAATTACTCCTTTTGTCAGAAAGAGCAAGTTCTAATACCAATTTATAATTCATGGAGCTAATTATGTTAACAAGGAAGCAATCATTTCTTAACCGCCTCTTCTGCAATTTTGAAAGATTGGGAGGTGTGCTGTGTTTTTCTTCTTCTAAAAGTTTCTTCCAATATCTATTCACCCCTCCCTTTCACCCCCTTCTCTCATTCTCCCACTTTTCATTTACAATGTCTGTTCCTGCAGCTAGGAAGATGGATCACACACAATTCATCTATGATATAATTATTTACCATGGCAACGCTTTGTGAATGGGAGATTGTGAACTTGCAAATAACTCAAAAGGAACTTAAATGGAACAGGCTGGAGAAAGGAAGCTTTTTTCTCCAAACATGGGAAAAAAGAAGAACCAGGTCAGGCCAACTCTTGTCTGTTTTATATCTTAAGACAGAGGTGGGGCCAAAAGGTGAGAATTGGACTGTTATTTTTCAACTCTGTATTATTAAATCCTATTTGGATCGGCAAATACATTATTAGAAGCGTCCCACGACCAATATCCTTGCCCTGTAGGTATGCCTGCATGTTTTTGTGTTTAAGCATAAACATATTCCAAATTTGCAGAGGGTTTTTCAGAAGAGACTGGACAGCCACTTGTCTGAAATGGTATAAGGTCTTTTGCTTGAGCAGGGGGTTGGACTAGAAGACTTCCAAGGTCCCCTCCAGCTTGATGCTCAATTGAATTTTGAATTGACTGGGCAGCAGGCAGTGGTGGGATTCAATTTTTTTTTACTACTGGCTCTGTGGGTGTGGCTTGGTGGGTGTGGCAGGGAAGGATACTGTAAAATCTCTAGTCAAAGGTGGTATTTGCTGGTTCTCTGAACTACTCAAAATTTCCACTACCGGTTCTCCAGAACTGGTCAGAACCTGCTGAAAACCACCTCTGGCAGCAGGAACGTCAGTGGTCAAGTGGTGGCCTTGACGTCTTCCAAACACAATGGAATGTTCAAATATTGAAATATAATAAAGGAACAAAGCTCTCTTGATTTCCTTTCTTATATTCATGAGCTAAAGAGATGGGTGTTGTTCACAGTTATTGCACAAGTCCCCTCCGAATGCAAGAAAAGGCTTAAGGGTAGGTAGAAGAAATTATATTGAAATCTACTGGGGTAAACATTAGCATTTGACCCAAGGGTTGGCAAAATTGGGTATTGGGAATGGACTACATCTACTCTAAGGAAAAGAAAGACATGGAGAGACATGAAAGCAGTGTTCCAATATTTGAGGGACTCCTACAAAGATGAGGAAAGGGTGGGGTCAAACTATTTCCCAGAGCATCTGAAGGCAAGACAAGAAACAATGGATGGAAACTAACCAAGGAGAAAAGCAACCTAGAACTAAGGGGAAATTTCCTAACAGGAAGAGCAATCAACCAACGGAACAGTAACTAAATAACTTAGAGTAACTTAGATGATTAAAGGCCTGGAAAATAAAACACGTGAGGAATAGTTGCAGGATTTGGGTTTGGCTAGTCTAGAGAGAAGAAGGTCTGGGGGGACATGGTAGCAGTATTCCAGTATTTGAGGGGCTGCCACAAAGAAGAGGGGGCCAACTTATTGTCCAAAGCACCAGAGGGCAAGAGAAGAAACAATGGATGGAAACTAACCAAGGAGAGAAGCAAGCTAGAATTAAAGAGAAACTTCTTAACAGTGTGGACAATTAATCAATGAAATAGCTTGCCTTCAGAATTTGTGGGTGCTCCAACACTGGAGGCTGTCAAAAACGGACTGGACAACCATTTGGAAAGTTATAGGGTCTCCTGCTCGAGCATGGGGTTGGACTAGAAGTCCTCCAAAGTCCCTTCCAGCTCTATTCTGATTGAATGAAAGTTGAGAGGAAAAACTACACCTTCCTAACTCTGTTACTCTATGTTCTAACTTCTTGCTTTCTCTGCTCTCTCTTCCCAACTTCATCCCAATAGAGAATTTCCAACTTCCTGGTCCATAATGAACATATTCCATGGAGCTTTTGTGCACATACATGGAATACATGCACATGGATTTGAGCAATGATCTTGAGTGGAAACTATTCAAGGGAGATGCTGGAAACCATTTTATTCATCTTCTTCCAATCCAACTTGTTCAAAGAGGTAGAATCTCATTTGATTGGTCCTAGTTGAACCTTCTTATTATGGCATAGGCTGATTCAGGATTGATACCACCCAATCTTCCAATGGTTAGAATAATTAATCAGTGGAACTGCTTGTCTCCAGAAGTTGTGAGTGCTCCATCACTGAAGGTTTTTAAGAAGAGTTTGGACAATGATTGTTCTGAAATTTTATAGGGTTTCCTGTTTGAGCAGGGGATCGGACTAGAAGATCTCCAAGGTCCCTTCCAACTTTGCTATTCTGTTATTCTAGTCTGCTATCTCCTTGGTATATACACAAGATACTGTATATCTTTCATTCGGGTATATTTGATGCCTATGTTGCACCTAAACCATTCTGGTGAGTAGGCTGTTATTGTTTTTTGAATGTGTATCTTTGAGCATGTGCACACAGTGGTCCATTTAAAAATGAAAAATGATGCTCACACTTCCATCTCTGATAGAGCACACATGGAGATGATTCTTGTAACAGCCTTTGCATTTAAAAGCATCTGTTTGGCCATCCTAGGATATAGTGTGGTAAATGTTTGGTTTATTCAAGAAATCCTTCCTTCCCTGCCTCCCTTCCTCCCCCTCTCCATATGTTCCTATCTTCCTATGTTCCTAACTTCCTACCTTCCTCATCCATCCTCCACCCATCACCCTTCATTGTCCACCCTCTAACTCTCTCTTCCATTCTTTTCCTTTCCTTTCCTTTCCTTTCCTTTCCTTTCCTTTCCTTCTTTTCCCCTTTTCTTTCCTTCTTTCCTTTCCCTTTCCATTCCTTCCCTTACCTTCTTTTCCATTTCCCTTTCCTTTCCCTTTCCCTTTCCCTTTCCCTTTCCTTTCCCTTTCCCTTTCCCTTTCTCTTTCTCTTTCCCTTTCCCTTCCTTCGCCTTCCTTCTCCTTATTTTCCTTTCCTTACCTTTCCTTTCCTTTCTTTTATGTATTTATTTTATTTATTTATTTGATTTGTCAATCGCTTACAAGATAATAGGTATAAGTATATACATAGTTATGAATACATGAAATGGGTACATATAAGAAAAATAAACAATAGGACAGGGATGGTAGGCACGTTGGTGCACTTATGCATGCCCCCTACAGACCTCTTAGGAAAGGGGTGAGGTCATTAGTAGACAGTTTAAGGTTAAAGTTTTTGAGGTTTGGGGAAGAAACTACAGAGTCAGGTAGAGTATTCCAGACATTGACCACTCTGTTGCTGAAGTCGTATTTCCTACGATCAAGTTTGGTGTGGTTAACCTTGGGTTTGTATCTATTGTGTGCTCTTGTGTCGTTATGGTTGAAGCTGAAGTATTCATTGACAGGTAAGTCATTGCAATGTATGATTTTATATACCATACTTAGATCAGACTGAAGACAGCATAATTCAAGGTTTTCTAGGTCTAGAATTTCAAGTCTGATGGCAAAAGGTATTCTGCAATGAGTAGAGGAGTGGAAAACTCTTCTTGTTAAATATTTCTGGACTTTCTCAACTGTGATAATATCAGATATGTAATGTGGGTTCCAGACTGATGAGCTGTATTCGAGTATTGTTCTAGCAAATGTTTTGTATGCCCTAGTTAGTAGTGTGATATTACCAGAGAAAAAGCTACGTAGGATTAGGTTAACAACTCTTAATGCCTTTTTGGCTATGTACTTACAGTGGGCTCTAGCACTTAGGTCATTAGAGAAGAGTATTCCAAGGTTCTTTACAGAGCTTGGATCATCAACAACATCTTGACTATTCAGCTTGTATTTTATTTTCTGATTATTATTTTTTTGCCAATATGTAAGACAGAGCATTTATTTGTTGAGATTTGAAGTTGCCATTTGTTTGACCATTCTGATACATAGTCAAGATCTTTTTGAAAGGTAGCAGTATTGTCTGTGGTATTGAACAGCTTTACATCATCAGCGGAGAACACAGTTGCTCTTAATATGATCACAGAGGTCATTTATGTAGAGTATGAAGAGAGTTGGTCCTAGAACACTGCCTTGGGGGGCACCACTGTTGACAGGTACAGATTTTGATAGGACACTCCCAATTTTGACCGTTTGTTGTCTGTTTGACAGGAATGCTTCTATCCAGAGATACCATAAGATTTTAGTTTTAGGAGCAGTTTGTCGTGTACCACTGAATCAAAGGCTTTACAGAAGTCTATGTAGATTGCATCTATTGTTTTGCTTTCCTTTCCTTTCCTCCCAGTCATATTATTCTTTTAAAAGTAAACTGAATTAATTGACTCATTGGGACATTGAGTTCAAGATATTTTACCTTTCTTTCCTTCTCTGTCTTGCTTCCTTCCTTTGATCAGTACTTCTGCCCTTTTCTTACTGGGAACAAAAGTATAATGGATATTTGCATTGTCTCCAGATCTCTGTTGATGGCGACCAGATTTATCTATCTATGCTTTAAAAGGTCAGAATTCTAAATTTCTGTATGGTTTCCCCTATTCATCAGTCATAACAATGGCTTTACGGAGAAGTGAGAAGGAAGCTGCTGTATCAAGACACCATTTCTTTCTATATTTATGTACCCCAGGAAGCAAACAGGGGATTAAAAAAGTTTACAGCCCTTTCAAAGTTAGTTGCAAGAATTTCCTAAGGCAGAATTGTCAGGATAAAGTTGGCTGTGGACGAGCGATATAGTATTTTAAATGTCATTGTCAATACTATTTAAGCATCAGACATATATCAAGCCAGCAGTAAAGATCCATTTTCCTCTGCATAGAATGGATCCTTCATCCAGAAATGCCTTGGGGAAAAGAGAGATGATAACTTTGCTGAGTGAACTTGGGCGAAAAGAGAAGTGAGAAGCAATTTGGGACTGGAACTGAGAAGTTCAATATTGGCAATAGAAGAAGATCTTTGTAGCTCGGGGTTGAACTGCAGGGTCCTTGGCGCTCTCTTGAGCTTTTTTTCCTGCAAATGTTTCATTATCCAAGTAGGCACTGATGATGTTACCTAGCTGGGTAATGAGATGTCTACAAGAAAACAAGTTCAGAGAGCATCAAGGACTCCACAGTACTTTTCTTCCACAGTGGGGTTTATGGAGATGATGATGATGATGATGATGAGGAGGAGGAGGAGGAGGAGGAGGAGGAGGAGGAGGAGGAGGAGAAGAAGAAGAAGAAGAAGAAGAAGAAGAAGAAGAAGCACCTTCTTCTATGCTGAACTCAGCATTGAACTGTACATCCATTCCCTGCCCCATCTCTCTCCTGAGAAAATAAAATCCAGATGCAATATGATCCAAATAATTATCAGGAGCTGAACTGTGTTGGCAGGGAGCAATGTACAAAATTCAATTCTAACTAGTGATTACAGGACGAGCAACCTTGCAACCTGATGATGTCAAACACCCATGTCACTTTCTACTGTCAGGGAGCACATCAGGATTCATTGACGCAGGATGACTTTCCATCAGAGACAATGCATCTGGCAAAAAGCAAGATAATGATGTAATAGGGGAAGCAATAGATGAGAGAGAGAGGGGGAAAGAGAAAGAGAGAGAGAGAGAGTCATGATTTCTCTCCCTATTTACAACAGAATAGAATAACAAGAGTTGGAAGGGATCTGGTAGGTCATCTAGTCCAACCCTTGTCCAAGTGGGAGACCCTACACCATTTCTGACAAATGGCAGTCCAATCTCTTCTTGGAAGCCTCCAGCGATGAAGCTCCCACAACTTCCGAAGGCAACTTCTGTTCTATTGGTTGATTGTTCTTCCTGTCAGAAAGTTTCTCCTTATTTCCAGATTGAATCCCTCCTTGATGATTGTTTTATGTTCTGTATTTATCTGCTTTGGAAAATAAGTTTAGAATAACAGAGTTGGAAGGGACGTTGGAGGTCTTCTAGTCCAACCCCATGCTTAGGCAGGAAACCCTATACCATTTCAGACAAATGGTTGTTCAATCTCTTCTTAGAAACATCATGTGTACTAATAGAATAAAATATTTGTAGCTCAGGGTTGAACTGTGTGGCTCTTGGTGCTCTCTGAGCTTACTGATTTTCTTGCAGATATTTCAGTACCCAACACCATCAGTGCCAACATGTTGATGTTAGATACTTTGTTAATGCAGCATTGCAAGAAAATCACCAAGCTCAGAGAGTACCAAGGGCCACACTGTACTTATGTGAAGAGATTTTTCTCAAACACTTACGTGTTTTCCTGTGACTTTCCCCCCATTATTCTCTGTCCTAGTTGCAGAAATTAGAAAGAATTGATCTTTGAGTTTCTTCTGTGTGACGGTCTTTCTGCTTTTGAAGCTTTCTGTTTTATCTTCCCACAGACACTTTTCCTCAAGACTAAATAGACTCAACTACTTAAAATGACTGAGGGATGTCCAGAGTGTGTCCAGATTATTTGAAACCAGAGAGGATTTTCAGCTTCAAGAAACAAGGTTGAAGTTCTGCCCATAAAGAGTGAAAGAAGCATCGGACAAGGAACTTCTTGGATGAGAAGTGAAACGACTTCAAAGAAAAACCAGAAATTCTCCATAGAGCTGCTGCGAGCATCCAGAGTGGGAGGTGCTCCAGTCTTCACTCTTACAGGCTGAGCTATAATTGAGGAACGCTTCTCCTCCTCCACGTGACTCCTCCATGCGTTCCCCAGTTTTAGCTCAGCCTCACTAGAGACAGGCAGCTTTAACGATTACTCCTTGGCCGATACAGGTTTTTTTCTTCTATTTGCAGATTCAGGTTTGACTCTCTCCTTTCTCCTTGATCCCTGCGCTTTTAGTTCATCCCAAATTTAGTGAAGGAGCAATTTTTTTGCCCCTTAGGGGGGAAATAGGGGATTTGGAGCCTTTCACCCCCCCCACCCCCTTCCTTTTCCTCTGCCGCTTTTCAAGCCGTGCTGCATCGAAGCAGCAGCTTCTGTTTGCACTCAAAATAGCACTACGTTGCGCCTTCCCCCCCACGAATGCCTTGGAAGAGGAGCCTTCTTCTGCAGCCCCTTGGTTTCACTTGCATTTCACTGGCTTTTTTATCATTAAGGGGCTTGTGTGTCGTCTCTGAGCTATTCGCGCCGGGGCCAGCGGCCATTTTAGGTGCACCTCGTGGCCGGCCGCCATTTTGATTTTTACTTTATTCTATCGATCGGGCTGCGACGTTCTTGAAGGCCCATAGTGGGACCGGCAGGTCATGTGGAGCCTAGTCCTTTAGAGGGTAGTGTGGCTCTGTGCCCTGTTGCCCCTTTTTCAGTTTTAGTTGGCTTTTCTTCTGCAGCTCGCTCAGAGACGCAGGCACTAACTTCCCATTTTTGTTGGGAGGCTCTCTCAGGAGGCCTTTTTCTTCCTGTTTTTTTTATTCTTTTGATATTTATCTCTCCTGGCCTCAGCATTCATTTGGCTTATTGGGTAATTAGAGTTTTTACTCCAAATTTTTTTTTAGTTATTATTTGAAAACTATAAATGGTCTGTTATTAATTTTTTTGAATTCATTTGGCACCTTTGGGTTCCTCCCATAAAAAAATAAAAAATCAAATCAAATCAAATCAAAATAAATGAATAAAATAAACCAAAAAAATTTTATTCGAAAAGGGGGATGCGGCCCAACTTTAGGACAACCAGCCTGCATTGTAGGTCGAGCTTCCAGGCGTGCCAACCACCCTTTTTTGTCTAATATCTCTCTTGGCTTCTTTGGTGTTATGGCAGAAGGCAATCCCAGCGGTCCTTCTTTGAAGGCTAAGTCAAAGACGCACTATTTGCACAAACGGGACAAGGACTCATCCAAGGCCTCTCAGATGGATGCCTTAAGGCACCATAAGGCCTTGGAGAAGGAATTTGACAAACGGTCCAAAGACTCGCATTCTGTAGCTCTCGCTCTTCCCACTCCTTCTACCTCTACTCAACCCCCTCCCCTGCCAGAACAACCTTCTCTTTCCAGGGGCAGCTCACCCGCCTGGAGCCATGAGGCCTTTCGAGCACCTGAAGCCACATTCACACCAACTGCTGCGGGCTTACGCACAGAAGACCCATCCTCTACCATCATTCCAGACCGTATCAGAGAGTGGATGCAGCTAGCAATCTGTCAAGGAATAGCAGAAGGTATCCAACAGCTGGCCAGACCATGTTCCCAAATAATGGTGCCTGAGGTTGAATCTATGTCTGGAGGATCCCACTCCAGACCGGCTTCTCAACATGGTCAGGTACCTTCCCAAATGGAGACTCCTTTCCTGGAAGGGGAGGAGGCTCAGGGAGAGAAGGAAATGGGCTTTGAACCCTTCAGGGAAGAGGAAGGGTCAGATAGGGGGTCCCTACAATATTCTCAGCCCTTTTTTGAGGTAGACCCTATGGAGGAAGAGATGTCTGAGGACGAAGGCATACCTCCTGAACAACCGGTACTTGTAGGCCTGTTTAAGCCTCATTTGTTTAAGTCCTTGCTTTTCAAGGCAAAAAATATTTCGGGCCTGACTTCCCAGTCACCCTCTGAACCATCTCCAGCGACCCCGGGGGGGCCAGAAGACTCTGTATTCAGACAACTGGTTATCGAAACCGAGTTTATTCCTACCCCTCCAATCTTCTCCGACTTGGTCACAAGGTAATTGGCCTCTTTGGGGCCCCCTCCCACCCCTTCCAGCCAGGACAAGAGATTGTTTAATCTCGACCCGGAATTTTCTGTCATGTTAAGCACTCCTGTGGTGGACGACCCCATAGTTAGACTAGTGTCATCCTCTAACCCCACTGACGCTCTGGAAGTGCTGAAGCCAGAGGACAAGCAGGCAGGGATGACGCTACGGCGGGTGCACCAGTCGGATGCTTGGGCCATTCGGTTTGCTACGGCTGCGTCATTTTTCACTCGATCCTCCATCAGGTGGCTCAGACAGTTGAAACAGCATGTCCCCCCGTCTAACACCAGGGCCCATCAGGACATTGCCAAGCTCACGGTCGCAGCAGAATTTGCGGTCGACACCACTTTTCACTCTGTGAAGTTTTCTTCTTGGGCCATCTCCTCACACGTTCCTGCCTGAAGGCTTCTTTGGCTTAGGCACTGGCAGGCCGACATTAAGAATAAAACTAAATTGGCCTCAGCTCCCATATCGGGGGGGCAAATTGTTTGGTCCGGCACTAGAGCCTTTGTTGATGGAGAGCCGGAATAAAAAGAAGTTCCTCCCATCTCTTTTTTGCAGGCAAGAGTCCAGAGGGTCCCAGCCCTTTCGGAGGGGCTCATTTCACACCTCCTTCCAACCATCCTTCACCCCTAGGTATCAGAGTTCCCCGACGTTTCGGCCGGCCTACCAGGACCAGAGTGACTCGGGAGACAGGAACAGAAAGGGGGGGCAGCTACAGGAGGCCCTTTCGGGGTACAGGGAATAAAGCGTCCCGCCATCCCAGATAGGCCCCCAACCACTTATCTCATTGGCGGTTCCCTCAAGTATTTTGCCGACCGGTGGGATTCATCCACTTCGGATTCCTGGGTTAGGGGCACTGTAAGATTGGGGCTCTCCCTTCAGTTTCAGTCATCTCCTCCGGAACATTTCATGGTTTCTCCCCTTTCCAGAGACCCGACTAAGCGTGCTCTCATAGAAGCCGCTATCAAACACCTTTCTGATATCAAGGCTATCCAGCCCGTGCCACCTTCACAGCAGGAGAGGGGTTTTATTCCCTCCTTTTCTTGGTTCCTAAACACTCCGGGGGTTGGAGGCCCATCTTAGACCTGAAGAGGCTCAATCGCTACATTGTACATCATAAGTTCAAAATGCATACACTTCAGTCAATCTTACAGAGCACCAGGAAGGGAGACTGGCTCACGTCCATTGACCTCTTTGAGGCATACCTTCATATCCCCATCCACCCCTCCTGTTTCAAATATTTGAGATTTTGCTACAACAATCAGCATTTTCAATACGTGGCCCTTCCCTTTGGTCTCATCTCGGCTCCGAGGACCTTCACTAAGGTTTTGGCAGCTCTGGCGGCTCACCTCAGGCACTCCCCTATCCACATTCACTACTATCTTGACAACATTCTTATATTATCCCCTACCCGTCATCAAGCCGAGAGTGACACTAAAACTACCGTCTCGGTGCTTCAGGATCATGGCTTCCTCATCAACTGGGAGAAGAGCCAGCTTAGCCCTTCCACCCGAATAGCTCACTTAGGGACAGTGATTGATTCAGTTGAAGGGAGGGTCTTCCTTTCCCCTGAAAGGTTCAGCAGTATCCAAAAGGCCATCAGGGCTATTAGACGAATTAGAAAGGCCTCATTACTGGACCTATCCAAGTTGCTTGGAAAATTAGTTTCATGCATATCTATTGTCCCCTGGGCTCGCTTACATTCCAGATCCCTGCAATGGTTTCTCCTGCCTTATCAGTGTTTCGGAAGGAGCAATTCTGGTCTCGTGGTGAAGGTTCCTCCAAGGGTTCTCGCCTCCCTCCTCTGGTGGACCAGACCCACTACCAACAGAGGGCATCTCTTCAAGGAGCCCCAAAGGGTCACTTTCACAACAGACGCTAGCCTTTTCGGATGGGGGGCCCACATGCAGTCACTTTCAGCTCAGGGAACTTGGTCAGCAACTGAGCGACGCTGCAACATCAACTGACTGGAGCTTCACGCAGTATACCTGGCCTTGCACGCCTTTCTCCCTCAGGTGCGAGGGCGCCACGTACTAGTCTTGACAGACAACACTACCACCAAGGCCCACATCAACCATCAAGGGGGCACTCACTCCGTCCGCCTCATGAGGGAGGCTGAGCGGCTCTGTCGGTGGGCAGAAGTAAATCTCCTATCCATCAGGGCGGAACACATCTTGGGGGTCTCAAATGTCCAGGCAGATTGGCTGAGCAGGGCCACTCTGGATCAATCAGAATGGCGCCTGCACCCCTCCCTGTTCAGGGAGGCAGCAGCAATATTTGGTCAACCTCTGGTGGATCTGTTCGCATCTCCACTCAACGCCCAGACACCGAGATTCTTCTCTCAATACCCCACCAGCGGGGCAGAGAACCACAATGCCTTTCATTGCCCCTGGCCTACGGGGCTTCTATACGCCTTTCCTCCCCTCCCGTTGATTCCCAAGGTGATTCAGAGGTTGATACTCAAAAGGGCGGAAGTTCTCATGGTAGCCCCATATTGGCCCAGGAGGCCATGGTTTGCAGATCTGCACAATCTGTCAGTGGCCCCGCCATGGAGGATTCCCCCAGACAGGATCTCACTGTCCCAGGGGCCTCTTCAGCATCCAGACCCACAGTGGCTTCAGTTGGCCGTCTGGAGGTTGAGCGGGAAAGGCTAAAAGATGAGGGTCTGTCAGTCCAGGTCATCAATACCATCCTGGCAGCAAGGTGGCCTTCGACTACCCACATTTATAACGCAACCTGGAACATCTTTTGTAAGTGGTGCACGAAGTCCTCCATCAACCCACTCTTCCCTTCAATTGAACAAATCCTAGCCTTCCTACAAGATGGGCTAGATAGGGGCCTCTCCCCCAACACTCTGAGAAGGCAGGTTGCAGCCCTGTCAACCGTGGTCACTGGCAGTTCTTCTGGTTCACTTTCCCACCACCCTCGCATCAGGGCTTTCCTTGGAGGGGCTTTCAATCTGCGCCCTCCAGTGATTCACAGATACCCGACCTGGGATCTTAATAAGGTTCTTATTGCATTGACTAAACCTCCCTTCGAACCTCTCAGGGAGGGGCCACTGCAGTTTCCTTTGCATAGGCTTTTGGACAAGGCAGCCACATGGACTTGGGGGAAACGTGAAGAAGCCACCTTCAGCAAAACCAAGGACCTGCTCACCTTGGATGCCGTCCTCATCCAATACAATGAGACCCTACCACTTGCAGTCACATGCGACGCCTCACCTTTCGGCGTCGGCGCCGTCCTCAGCCACACGCTCCCCGATGGAAAAGAAGCACCCATCGCCTTCTTTTCGAGGACCCTCACCAAACCAGAGAGAAATTACAGTCAGCTGGATAAAGAGACCCTGGCTATCGTCGCCGCAGTGAAGAGGTTCCATGAGTACCTCTACGGCCGCATGTTCACCATCATCACCGACCACAAGCTGCTGCTGGGAATCCTGGCAGGGAACAGGGCCACCCCGAACATTCTATCTCCTAGAATGACAAGGTGGTCCAAATTCCTTGCCGCCTACAGCTACCGGCTCACACACCGACCCGGTAAGACGATCACCCATGCAGACACCCTGAGCCGCACGCCGTTACCTGACCTAGACACCGACCCAGCACCCATGACAGCCACCCTCAGCATAGAGACTCTGCCCGATCTACCCATAACCGCATCAGGCATTGCCCGCGAGACTAATAAAGACAAGCATCTGGCGCGGGTGTTAGATTGGGTAGAAAAGAGGTGGCCGGAAAAGGACGATGACGAATCATTCAGGACATTCCGGAACTGGCAAACAGAACTCTCATTACAAAAAGGTTGTGTACTTTGGGGGGATAGGGTTGTTAGCCCGGAAAAGTTACAAGGGAAGGTATTGGAGTTGTTACACAAGGGGCACCCGGGCATAGTTAGAACAAAAGCCCTGGCCAGGAGTTACGCCTGGTGGCCAGGGATGGATAAGCAGATCAAGACTTGGGTGGCAACATGCAAATGTTGCCAAGAAACAGGCCGAGCCCTCCCGCAGCACCAATCCTGGAATGCGAAACCCCCAGGGGACCATGGTCCAGGATTCACATAGATTTTGCCAGGCCCATGAAAGGACATATATTCCTTATCACGGTAGATGCTTACTCCAACTGGTTGGAGGTAAGCAACATGAAAACCACCACCACGGAGGCTGTGACCAAGGAACTCAGCAAGCTGTTTGCAACCCACGGCCTCCCAGATGTCATCATGTTGGATAACGGGCCCCAATTTATCTAGCTGGAATTCGAAAAATTCCTAGTGGAACGGGGCATACCACACGCACTGACAGCACCGGCACATCCTGCGGCAAACGGGAGGGCAGAACAGATGGTTCAATTTACGAAAAAAACCATCCAAAAAATTGAACATGGGGAAATCCAAGAAAAAATAAACAAAATGCTTTTTATACAACACATAACCCCGAACACAATAACCAACAAAAGCCCAGCAGAACTATTAATGGGGAGGAAATTAAGGTCCCCCCTTGACAGGCTGCACCCCACATACAACCCAGAAAAAAACCCAAACTCCTCAAGCAAACACCGAACATTTTCACCAGGTGACGCAGTCTACGCGAAGAACCTTACCGGAGATCCACTTTGGGTACCGGCAACCATAACCCAGCTGACAGGTCCCCGCTCGTACCGGCTGCAAACAACCGACGGACGAGCATGGAAATGACACATCGATCAAATAAGATCGAGAACAACCACGGGAAACACAACCGACACACAAACAGACACAGACAGCCCCCATATCACAAACCAAGAGGGGAGGGAATACCCCAAGAACCAAAAACCAATAGAAAGAAACCAGCAATACTCACCGACAAGCAGCCAGCTTGAAGCCTCACCAGGAAGAAGCAGCCAGGCCAGCTCGACCAACCCAGAAAGACCAGACGGGAGCAGCAACAACCGCAGCTTAACCAGCCCGGGTAGACCAGGAGGGAGCTGCAATGAAAGGCCTGGCGAGGCCTTCCAGGTGGTTCCACCGACAAGGCAGAGAACCGGCTGGGAGTCAAGCAACAACTAACCTGCTCAGGTCAAGTAGGCAAGTACGAAGCCCGCCTACTTACGGGACTACATTACGTAGGACCGTACCAAGAGGGGAGGGGTGTTCTGTACAGTCATTAGCATACTTGCAAGCGCTGTGACTGGCCAAAGCACACAGCGACCTGATTGGCCGAGCGAGCTGCACTGATTGGCCCGCTGCAAATCCCCCGCAATTGGTGGAAACTAATTGCGGGAGATTCAAAGCGGTGCCATTGGCCGCGGCTGCCGTGGCCAGAGAATAAAAGCCACTGTTTTTCCCCTTGAATCTGAAGCCGATCTCGGGATCCAATGAAGAGCTGAACTAAGTCACTGACTCCGAGTCTCCTTCCGCGACGGACACAACAGTAAGTGTGAAAAATACTCTTTGGCTTTGAAACAGAGATGAGCTTGGCCTCCTAGAGCCGGAAATGACTAGCACGTATGTGCGAGGGGAACCTTAAATTTTTACCTTACCTGGTCAAGATCCTCTGAAAGAAAGGATTGCATGCAGCCACACTCTGAAACTCACCTCTGTTTATTTTTTCAACTCTCCTCAAAACAATCTGATCTCTCTGTTGGATTTCCTTCCAAATGCCCCCTGGGATGGCCAAATCCTGCCTGATCAGCCACTTGCCTTCTGCAATCTCTGATATGGGAAATAACAGCATGTAAGTACAATGGCAGGCACTGTCCCTTGGTATTAAAAATAATTCATCACCCTGGATGTTTCATGAGAAATAAGGTTAGTCCAAAGAGTGTGGCTAACGTAGCTAATAATTCTCCTACTGAGAGGTTCTCCTATGGGGTCAAACTGATTGAGATCCTCCGTTATAAGCTGCAGTTTCTATAGTCCCAAAGGGAGTAGCATACAAGCAATAGGATATTTTGGCTTCCCTACTACAGCACCGAGAAAGATCTGGCCTTTGACATTCTCTCCTAGCAACTACAAGCCTTCACAGCACACAAATTGCCCAGGTTGAAGCTCAGAGGTTGGGAAAAGGACACACCAACATTTAGGTCAATGCATTTTTCTATAAGTTTCATTTGCCCAGGCAAATGCAGAAATCCCAGTTATGCATAGCATGTATTATCACTTATGTTGTTTTGACCACTTCAGTAAGCAACAGACAAATCAAGGATCCACCAAGAACACTCCCACCAACACTAACAAGCCAAGGTACTTGTACATAAACATAAAGCAGGCCCACACTCCCTTCTAACATTGATGATGATACCTAATTTGGTAATGAAATGTCTGTAAGAAAACAACCAGGTTCAGAGAGAAACAACATTCCACAGGAGAACCCTAAGCTACAAATATTCTTTTCTATTGTTCACGTTGCAATCAAGTGTGGATAGTAATGGATTCTGTACTTACACACATAACCATGTGAATTTAGTTGGTTGACATCTCCTCTCCATTCCACAGTGCTTCTTAATCACAACCCCACCCTTTTGCAAATTCAGGATATTTTTTAAAGAAGTGTGGGGAGCAGAATTTCTACAATCATTGTCATCATAACTCCGTGGAGAAATGGTCTTTCTATGCTTAATTATTTGCAGTATTATATTTTTAAATGGCATCCCAGTTCACCAAAGGAATTTAGGGTGGGTGGGGGAAATAATAATGAAAATAAAGGATGCCTAGATGAATTTTCTCCCTCTTTGCTTAATATGGAAGGAATGAAAAAAAATGGAAGCAAGATCAAATTGCAAAATAAATCTAGTATTGTTCTTTTTTATTCTCTTTCATGACGGGTTTTGGATTTCTAGAGACTGGTAATAGAGCATTTGGACCAAATGGTTGAATTGCTGTGACAAAAGGAAGGAAGGAAGGAAGGAAGGAAGGAAGGAAGGAAGGAAGGAAGGAAGGAAGGAAGGAAGGAAGGAAGGAAGGAAGGAAGGAGGAAAAGGGGAGAGACAAAGAGAGGAAAGGAAGTGTTACGAACTAAGCAAACATGTAAGTCTAAAATCCTAATAGTTTTGTTTCCACAGCAGGCTCGTAATCCTGCACTTCTGATTGGCCCACGAACAGCGGATTGTGATTGGCCGATTCTGGCTAATCTGATTGGCTGACAGCAGGTCGCCACTGATTGGCTGCTACCAGCGTGGCAAACTTAAACCATTGGTTATTGTGACAGCAGCCAGCTCTATAAAAGGAGCTGCTGCTGCCCAGTAGCTCTGCTCTGTTCTGAAGTCACTAATAAAGAGTTGGAGTCACTATTCGATGCCTCGTCTCCATTCCTTGCATCCACGCTCCAGATCTAATATTGGCGACGAAGGTGGGATATGGAGACGACAGAGCTGATTGACACTCACTGAACATTAACAGAGCATGTGGCTAAGAGTGCACCAAAAGCGGCAGAATGACCAGCAGCGCTATACCACCCGCTCCATTTGACCCGGCTAATGAAGACTGGGACTCGTATATGAACAGGTTCCAGATGTTCCTGGATACCAACAATTTGAAAGATGCTACGCCTGGCAAGAAACGAGCTGTATTTCTGACCCATTGCGGGCCCGCTGTTTTTAAAATGGCAAAAGCACTTGCGAAACCAGCAGAAGTCAAGACAATGGACTGGGACAACCTCGTCCCAATCCTACGGGCTCATTATGCACCCGCGGTGCCAACACTCATCAGGAGACACGAGTTTTACCAGAAGGACCAGCAGGAAGGTGAAAATGTTGGAGACTTCATCGCTGACCTTAGAAACCTAGGGGGACTCTGTGGCTTCGCAAACCTCGAGGAAGCCATGAGAGATCGAATTGTTCTGGGCCAGACCCTACGACCCAGAGCAAGTTTATGGCGAAGGGAGACATCAGCCTCGCAGATGTCATCACCGATGCTACTGCAGCAGAAGCAACCAGGAAGTCAGCCGCACGAATGCGCCGAGCGAACGTACCGCACCGCCAACTCACCAGTGACACTACGCCTTTCTCCGAGAGGCACACAACAACCACCCTCCATGAAGATCTCAAATCCTCATCACAAAGCAAGGAAGAGGAGGTCAACAGACTCAGATCAGAACGCGACCAGCAAGCCCATAGAAATCGTAAGCCTTCGAGTCAATGTGCTGGATGCGGGGGAAACCACTCGCGATCAGACTGCAAATTCCTAGACGCACTCTGCCGTTCCTGTGGAAAGAGGGGCCACATCGCAAAGGTCTGCAGAAGCAGGTGAGGGACCAGCCCAATCCGAAGAGAAAAAAACTTCCGGCATACAACAGGCACTCCACCAATAAATCGGGACGGCCTCAACAACCAATGGAACCAATACTACAGAAATCGAGCACCCACCAATTCAACCAGACGAGAAGAGGCCCATCAAACCATCACCATCGGCCACACGTCCTCCCTTGATGCAAGGAAAATCCGAGTGAAGGTCACCATTGAGAATCAACCATGTGTTATGGAAGTCGACTCTGGGTCATCCCTGTCAATGGTCTCCTGGAAAACCTTAAAACAGCTGATCCCTGACATTCGTCGCCAGGACCTCAGCACTCAAAAATCATACTAAAAGACTACCAAGGAAACAGAATTCCAGTTGCCGATTCCAGCCACGTCCGAGTATCCTTCAAAGACCACACCGCAACCCTACCTCTTACCATCATCGATCGAGATCGGCCCAGTTTGCTGGGTTTGCAATGGTTCGCGCCACTAGGATTTGAACTAGCGGGCATCAACCAGACCAGAAGTGATGACTGGGAAGCAGCCCTTGTCCAGGAATTCCAGGATGTTTTCACCGAGAAGCTAGGCAAGTACAAGGGATCCCCCATATCGTTTAATCTCAGCCCTGATGTTGCGTGCATTTGCCTTAAGCCTCGTCGAGTGCCCTTTGCACTCAAGCCAAAGATTGATGAACAATTGGACAAATTAATAGCCCAGGGCGTGTTGGAACTGATCAATCACGCCCGGTGGGAGACCCCAATTGTAACCCCCATAAAACCTGATGGATCATTAAGAATTTGTGGGGATTACCGGGCCACCCTAAATCATGCGCTTCAGCAGAGTGCTTACCCTGTACCTGTGGTCCAACATCTTCTTCGTTCCCTGGGAGGTGGGAAAATATTTGCAAAATTGGACCTAGCTCAGGCATACCAACAGTTGCCCGTAGATGCAGAGACTGCAGAAGCCCAAACTATAATCACGCATAGAGGTGCATTCAAGTGTAATCGACTCCAATTTGGAGTGAGCGTAGCACCTGGCATCTTCCAAAGTCTGATGGAAAGATTGCTTCAAGGCATAAAAGGGGTCGTGCCATACTTCGATGATGTCTTAATAGCACCCCCCAACAGAACCCTGCTAGAAAAATGACTCAGAATGGTCCTCCAGAAATTTAAAGACACTGGCCTGAAGGTCAAGAAAGACAAGTGCCAACTTTGTACTGAGAGAGTTGAATTCCTCGGGTACCTTCTTGACAAACAGGGAATTCACCCTACGGAGAAAAAAATCACTGCAATAAAAAATGCCTCAAGACCTAGGAATAAAACAGACCTCCAAGCCTTCTTGGGACTCATTAACTTTTATAACATCTTCTTGCCCCAGAAGGCGACTGCTGCTGAACCCCTGCATAGGCTCCTTGATAAGAAGGCTTCCTGGGTCTGGGGACATCGCAAAGAGTGAGCTTTTCAGCAAGTAAAGGACTTGTTAACTTCAGATGCTGTGTTGATTCAATATAATGAGACTTTGCCTTTAACTGTCACCTGTGATACCTCATCGTTTGGAGAAGGAGCCATCCTGAACCATGTCCTGCCAAACGGTACTGAAGCACCCATTGTGTTTTTTTCGAGAACCTTGTCTAAGACCGAAAGGAACAATAGTCAATTTGATAAAGAGGCTCTCGCTATTGTGTCTGCGATTAAACAATTCCATTAGTATGTATATGGAAGATCCTTCTCCATAATTACTGACCACAAACCATTACTTGGCATTTTAGCGGGAGACAAACCAACTCCCCACATCTTATCACCGAGAATGACACGTTGGTCAGAGTTTCTAGCCACATACGATTATCAACTGCTGCACCACCCGGGGAAAGCCATTCCCCACGCTGACGCTTTGAGCCGCTCTCCACTACCAGACGCCATAGCCAACCCAGCTCCAACCCTCGCTATGCTACAAATCAAAACTCTTCCTTCACCACTGCTGACTGCACAAGACATCACCTCAGAAACAAGGAAGGATCCTTGTTTAGCACGGGTCCTCAGCTGGGTAGAAAGAGGTTGGCCTGACAACGAACCAAATGACACCTTCAAGCCATTCAAAAACCGGCAAACAGAACTTTTCTCCCAAAAGGGAGGCATCTTGTGGGGAGACAAAGTCGTCATCCCAGAGAGATTACAGCATAAAGTCCTAAAACTATTGCACGATGGCCATCCGGGCATCGTGCGAATGAAGGC
>BHEV01000813.1:8015-29360 GCA_004319985.1 Emydocephalus ijimae
AAATTTCTATAATGTATTTTTACCGCACAAAGCAACTGTCGCTGAACTATTACACCGATTGTTAGATAAAAAAGCAATGTGGTTAGGGGTTTACCGGGAAGAACAGGCATTCCGAAAACTGCTCACTTCTGACTCTGTACTCATGCAGTATAACGAGACTTTGTCGTTAGTTATAACCTGCGATGCATCGCCCTTTGGGGTGGGCGCCATTTTGAGCCACGTGCTGCCTAATGGGAACGAAGCCCCTGTTGCATATTTTTCAAAGACTCTTTCGAAAACAGAGCGAAACTATGGACAAATTGATAAAGAAGCCCTCGCAATCGTCTCAGCTGTGAAAAGATTTCACGAATACGTGTATGGGAGGGTTTTTACCATTGTGACTGACCACAAACCGTTGCTAGGGATAATAGCCGGGGATAAGCCGACTCCCCACATATTATCCCTTAGGATGACCCGATGGTCAGAATTCTTAGCTGCTTATAACTATCGGTTGCAATATCGCCCGGGGAAAGCCATTCCCCACGTCGACGCATTGAGCCGAGCACCGCTTCCAGAGACTCTCGACGATCCAGCACCAANGTATTGAGCCAAGCACCGCTTCCAGAGACTCTCGACGATCCGGCACCAACGGTAACCACGTTGCAAATTGAGGCACTCAACTCACCGCCACTGACCGCTCGAGACATCGCGAGAGAAACCAAGCGTGACCACACCCTAGCACGAGTCCTAGGCAGGGTAGNTCCTAGCATGAGTCCTAGGCTGGGTAGAGCGTGGATGGCCATTGGACCAAGTATCAGATGACTTCACACCATTCAAGTCTAGGCAGACTGAACTCTTCTCCCAGAAGGGCTGTATCATCTGGGGCNATTGACAAGCAAATCGAACAGTGGGTTAAAGCTTGTCCCAGATGCCAAGAAGTCAGCAACGCCCCACCAAAAGCCATGCCTTCTAAATGGGAGACACCACGTGGGAGACACCTGGTCCCGAATTCACCTGGATTTCGCGGGGCCAACCAAGGGCCACACCTTCCTGTTTACAGTCGATGCCTACTCCAATTGGCTCGAAATTCATCGCATGACGACTACGACCTCCGAGGCGGTTATCAAGATTTTAAACAGACTCTTTGCAACCCATGGATTACCAGACATCCTGGTGTCCGATAACGGGCCACAGTTTACTGCACTAGTGTTTGAGCAGTACCTCGCTGACTGCGGCATCCGCCATGCGCTCACCTCGCCTGCGCACCCTGCAACCAATGGCTGAGCAGAACGATGGTCCAATTTGTGAAGAAAACCTTGCAAAAAGTAGACTACGACAACATTGACGACAAGGTCAATCAAATCCTCTTCTTGCAACACATCACCCCACATAGTGTCACCAACAAAATTCCCGCCAAACTGCTAATGGGACGAAGGCTCCGCTCCCACCTCGACCGGTTGCACCCTGCTTATGAACCGGAGAAACCATTAAGATCCAGCGGCCGCTGTCGCACCTTCCAGGTAGGAGACCTCGTGTATGCAAAAAAATCTATCGGGCGACCCTTTGTGGGTGGAAGCGACAGTACTAAGTGTTACCGGCCCCAGATCCTACCTTGTGCAATGCCTTGACGATAAACTTTGGAAACGGCATATCGACCAATTACGGTCACGACTTGCAGCGGCCAGTCCGCAACTCCCCTACGACCAAACTGGGGGTGGGGAGGTACGGAAGAAGATGAAGTCCTAGGAAACCCGTTCAAAAGAAACGACGATTTAACTGAAACTCAGGAAGCGGAGCCGGAGGGAGAAACATTTGCGCCTCAGGGAATTGCAGAAAATGTGGGCAATGACGTGGAAGTGAACTCCAAACCAGAGGCAGCCCCACCACCAAACAACGATCTACCTCAGCTGGATTGCAACCAGCCAATACAACGGAAATCAAAGAGACTAAAAAGACAACCGTCCTATTTAAAGGACTATGTAACTGTGCCCTGAACTAAGAAGCCAGGGGGAAGGGGTGTTGTGTATGCAATATGATTAATAAAGTGTGAGCTTGGAGTAAGTGCAGGGTTCTGGCCCTGCACTTCTGATTGGTTGTTAAGCGGCCGGACCGGATTGGCCCGTTCCGGGGAATCCGATTGGCCCTTAACAGAGAGTTCTTATTGGTTGTAAAAGCTAGTGTTCCTAGCTTGTTATTGGTTAAAATGTTACAAGGGTTGCCTATATAAGGCGGGGTTTACTGCTGTTATACGGAGAAGTCACAATGTAAATAAAGTGCTGAAGTTCACCGTTCAGAGGCTTGTCTCCATTCCTTCTCACCCATGCTCAATACTTAACAGAAATGCTGAGAAATGCCTCTGTTGGGCCCTACCTTAGTGTTTCCTGTTCCTTTGTCAGAAATGTATCCCATTGGCTGTCAGTCTCCCAGGGGGCAGTCGGTCTTAGCTAACTTTGTAGGCTCCGTCTGTGTCCCAGGCTTGTTTGACTGCTGGCTGATGTAACCTTCCCAGGTGCTATGTGGTGAGATGCATAGAGGGCTAATCCAGTGGTGGGATTCAAATTGTCTTGCTTCCGGTTCTGTGGGCGTGGCTTGGTGGGCATGGCAGGGGAAGGATACTGTAAAATCTCTATTCCCACCCCATTCCAGGGGGAAGGTTACTGCAAATCCCATTCCCTCCCCATCCCACTAACCTGCTTTCCAGCTCTGTTCTCCTGTGTAGGGCAATAAAAGAAGACCCAGATGATCAGATGGGACTCAGGAAGCAGAGAATAGATGGGGGTGGGGCCAGTCAGAGGTAGTATTTGCCAGTTCTCCGAACTATTCAAAATTTCTACTACCAGTTCTCCAGAACTGGTCAGAACCTGCTGAATACCACCTCTGGGCTAATCCTACCTTTTGTTATGAAGAATAAAGTGGCCCAGGCCTTAATGGCCCATTGACAAAGGTAGGAGAGGGCTGCGTTTCTGCTTCTCTGAGTCTGTACTTCCCTTTTAAGGGAAATATTTTGCCTTTTTTGTATATCCTAAAATATTTCATTTTCCTCGGAGAGGAGTGGGTGCTTACTTCCTACAATCTCTTCAAGCTTCAGCATCCTCTTGGGCATTAGCTTGGAATATTCAGGTATTAATTAAATCCAGTTTTTAATTGGATGTGATTTAGTTGCAAGGGGTCCAAAGAATGTCATGCTAATGGATTTGGTTCCATAACAATAACAATAATAAAGAGCACATGTGATTTCATATGTGAGATTACTCATATTTTATTTTTTTTTAAAAAAAACCTTAGAATGAAAACATATTAAATGATGAATGCTATGAATGAAGGGTCTCTCTAAAGGCAATTTTCATGAAAGTGCAGTGACCCAGTATACCTAGCATAATTAAGAGAAATCATGACTCACGCTAAAATCGGAATTGCAACACAGATTTTAAAAAAATATACTGCAAGGCATTAAAGACCTGTGCTGTAGGTCTTCCTGAAATTCAGCCTGGCCAACGAAATTAGAGGCATGCGTGATCTTACACTGTTTATAAGAATTTGGTTGAATTATTTTTTGCTTGCCCTATTAATACCGTAGGGTTGAAACAGTGGACTGTCCATGTATAGCTGTATAACAAGAATAAGTGGATTAGTTTTTCTTCATAAAAGTACTCTGGACATTAGTAACCATAATCCCCATATAGACTGGAGAGAGAAAGAGATGGAGGGAGGGAGGGAGGAGGGGAGAGAAAGAGAGAGAGAGAGAATGAGAGGGAGAGGGGGAGGGAAAGGGAAAGGGAAAGGGAGAGGGAGGAAGAGAGAGAGAATGAGAAAATGAGAGGGAGAGAGGGTGAGAGGGAAGGGAGGGGGAGAGAGGGAGAGAGAATGAGAGGAGGAGGAAGAGGGGGGAGGAGAGAGGGAGGGAGGGAGAGAGAGAGAGAAGTAGCAACAGGTTCCTGTTTAGTTAAGAATTAGTTATTGCAGAGGTGATGGAATGAAATCTCCATCTGAGGCTAATGTAATTCTGCAAAACATGGTTCTTTGTTTTTCCTCTATTGCTCCTTTATGAATTTTTCCATTGCTCAGTAACATATGTTGCATTGGTCCCTGAGCTATCGAATTTGGGTTTCCTGAATTTCCACAGCAGCACTCCATTTCACTGCCACATGGTTTAACCCTATTACTTTATCTCCTAGGTCCAGTTATTCATTAAATATTCTGTCAAATAGGATGCATCCAACCACCCAGAGATATTTCAATGTGTTACTACTGTAGTTCTCAGAATATAGAAAGTGCTCTGCTTGTATTATGGCTTTGTGTAAGTAAAGCATATGTCAAACAAATGCTATATACAGAAAGGTAATTGAGAACTAAATTACCTCCTCCAGCCATGACCTTGGCTAAGATCTTAATTTAAAATTATTTGAGTATAGCCTATGCTTTGTTATGCACCTATGACAGGATAAATCCATAATGGGAATTTAGACTCAAGATTCAAGAACCTAATCTACTTTTTTGCATTTAATGGAAGTGGAGAAAACTAGGGAGGATAAATGAAGGATAAATCAGACACACATGTTTCTCAGTCAGCTTGCCACTGAACTAGCAAAACAACATTCTACGACATCAGGGTCCAAATTTATCTTTTTCTTTGAAATAATTTAATTTAAAAAAATAAAAAAGAAATGAGTCAGTAGGAAAAAATGAAATAAAATTTCCTGGACAGCACTGATTAATAAACTGATATTTTGTATTATACCATTTTGTCCAGCCTCAAACTCAGAAATTTGCATCCAATTTAAAAGTCTTTTCCAAGTCACCTGTTCAAGTTCAATAATAGTTGCTTCCTTCCTTCCTTCCTTCCTTCCTTCCTTCCTTCCTTCCTTCCTTCCTTCCTTCCTTCCTTCCTTCCTTCTTCCTTCTCTCCAGGGGTGGGATTCAAATTTGTTAACAACTGATTCTGTGGGTGTGGCTAGGTGGGCATGGTCATGTGACTGGGTGGGCATGGCTTTCTTTTTTTTTTTTTTGGCAGGACACCCCCCCCCCCAGTTTTTTGGGCTTTCTGGGCCTCAGGGAACCCTCCTAGCTGAAGCAGTAAGACAGGCGGGGAATCCAAGCACAGCTGATCATAAGGACAGATGATAGTTGGGAAGAGAAAAAAAAGAAATACCGTAAGGAGTGACTGGGCAGGGAAGAACCCAGTCAGTGATGTCAGGCATGTGCATGATGTTGTGTGTTAAGTTCTGCGCATGGGCGCAAGAAGTGGAGATGAGTCGATGAACAGTGAACTTCAACTCTTTATTTAACATGGTGTAACAGCTCTCTGATACTGCCACAACGGCCCCTTTATATAGGCAAGCCTTTGAGTACTCAGCCAATGAAAATACAGGAAGCATTAGCTCCTTTAACCAATGAAAGAGGCTCGTTAATAGCCAATCAGATTCTCCTGAACGGACCAATCCGATGTTGCTATTTTCGGCCAATCAGAAGTGCAGGGCCAGAACCCTGCACTTTACTTTAAGGTTTTAATAATCTTTATTCAAGCAATTTTATTAATTCACAACATTGTGCATACACGATAAGGACTGAATGGGTGGGGTGGGATGGGAGGAAAGGGGCAGGGCCAGCCAGAGGCAAGATTTGTCAGTTTTCTGAATTGTATAGAACTGGTCCGAACCGGTAGAATCCCACCCCTGTTTCTCTCCCTCCTTCCCTTTTCCTTCCTTCCTTCCTTCCTTCCTTCCTTCCTTCCTTCCTTCCTTCCCTCCCCCCTCCCAGAACAGGTTTGGAGAGAGGGAATAAAGTGTTAAAAAGAGAACAAAGACAAAGGAAGTGATAGTAATGGAATAGATGGCCACATTTCACGTGGAGCCTTAAGGGATACATCAGATAATGAAAGTTCTCACAGCATGTGTCCTACAACTGTAATTTTTTAGGATTGCAAATCAAGCTTGCTGCTACTATAACCACAGTTGTCTCCACAGTAGAGAACCCAACACAGTTCAGATGATATCAAATCAATATGCCATGGCAAACACAGCCCTGTTCCAAGGGTCTGGTTGAATTGAATACTTTATTTGGTCAAATGTGAACTGATTTTTCTTGTCTCCAATGTGGAACCTCTTAGTGTACATGCAAAGCAACATAATAATGATGATCATCATCTTGCCAATATGATTACCATCTCTGATACCTATCTTGGTCCAAATAAATACAAGAAACAGAATCCTTGCCTCTCATTACTGTGTCTCATTCAGGGAATCAATAAGGCTATGCAGAGTTCAAAAATAATTTGGGGAGAAAAAACCAAGTCTTTTCCCTGTTAAAGCAACCGATCTTTCTTCAAACGTCTGCTCAAGTCTGAAAGAAAAAAAAAAGAGCAGCAACTTTATCAGTTGCAATAACATTAATAACTTAGCTCCTGAAAACAACTGCACCTGTTTTCAGTAATGGCTGTCATGTTGCCTCTTGGGAAAGATCCAAAGGGCATCTCCAAATCATCTTCCAATCTTGATGAGCTCTATCAGCAAATGATCCCAGTTTGTCCTTATCTACACCTCTTAGGGTGTAAAATACAAACAGCCAGCAAAGAGGCTTTTCTTGTGGCATTTCTACTGGAGCAGAGACCAAATCACTCAACAACAAGCCAAGTAGAGCAAGTGCTAAGACACCATTCCGTGAACCTCTCACTGATAAGGGTGATTGCTTGGTACTGCAGGCATCGATAGGAGCTATAGGGGTTTTTCACACTTGGCATGCAAATTCAGAATCTTTAGTTCGAGGGCTTTAGTGCTTCACTGCCCTGTCCTTGAAAGGTGGAACAGGATTTTTCTTGTCAGTTAAGAAGGTTATGAATCCCAAAGAAAGGAAAAGATTTCAGTAAGCTCACCCTTACTTGATGTCCTTTGAGGCTGCCTGACAGCACATCTGTCAGCCTTGGAAGCCATTTTCTCTTAGAAGCTTCAAGGCTGCCACATTTAGTGCCTGGGAATTTGGGAGGGGGGAATTTCATAGTGAGGTAGAAGATTAGAGATAACAACATTCTTTCTCAGAGAGTCAAGGGCGTGTTGCCCTGCACCTGGAGGGGAGTATCTGGAAAGATGTCTTCAGTTGCAATGGAGATTTGATTGGACCATGTGATAGACTGATGGGTGCAAGGGATGGATCTTTGAATTTCTTTTGGGAAGGGAAAACCTGGAATTCTCAGATTTGGATTTTCCCAGATGTGCCAATATGACAACTCTAATAAAATGGAACTTTGAGGTATTGTTTGTTTTGGAGTTTATTGGTTTAGAGTTGGTTAGTTGGAATGCTGACAACATAATGAAGGCCTTTGCAGTCAAATGTCCAGGAAGTACAACAGCATTTCGTGACTAGGCAGCTTTCATATCTCATTCAACTATTGGTACATTTTGGGCTTATGCAGAAACTAATAGTCCCCCCCCCCAGTGCTATTGTGTATTGCAAGATCAATATTGCAAGATCTGTAACCCGAAGGGGAAGATCTACAGCACAGACTCCCTCAAACAAATAGTTTTCTTTTCAAAATCTTTAGCTTTCATCCATTCTAGTATCCATCTACCATTTTTACTTAACAGAGAAATAATGCAAGTGACTGGCATCCTGTTTATTTGGAAGAAATAAACTCACTATTTTCCCCAGTTCTGTGGATTCCAAAGTAATCAAAGTGGTTTTTTTGATTATTTGAAAAAAGAAATAAACAGGAGAACACTCATTCTTGTCTCACATTTGGATTGACCAGAATTAAATTCTCATAGAGTTTAACATTAAATTCAAAAGTGAAATGTTACCTTTATCTTAATTTTTCCTCTTGTTTAAAACAGCATTCTGTTACTATGATTTCCACTGTCAGTCATTTAAAAAAAGTAATTAAAGAGTTCCCTTCCAAACTGTTGGCGTAGGAATCAATTTGTCTACCACCCATCACTGACCAATTTGAACCATTGGATAAATTATGGAATATTTCTCTTGCTCAGATACCGGGAAGTTAGTTTTTTTTTATTCCAGCTCTGTTAGGAATGTAAGTCACCTAACAGTTATTTGGGTTGGAAATATATAAATTAGGATAGACATTTTAATACTATGTCTTTAAGAGAATGCTAAAACTGTAATTGGGTGTGATTCTGCAAATGGACATAAGATGGAGCCAGAAACCTGGGTTGTTTAGTCTCAGTGAGTAGCTGTTCCTTCTGTTGGAGAGTGTTGCCCTTCCTCCTAATGACTGTTACTGATCGTTGAAGTAAGTCTATTACTGAACTGTTTTTTGATACTGGACTTTGATATTTGGATTATCCCTGAACTGAACACTGACTGCTTTACCTGTGAATGACTTGGACTGCTTGTTTGGACTTTGCTTAAATGTTTATTGGAAGTAAAAACCCACATTTGCTGTACAGTGCATCTGTGTGCTATGTGTGTGTTATTCTTCACTACTCTCACTATGTCTCCCTGTATGCGCTCATTCTCCTAATGGGGAATTACCTCAACAAGCTCCATGCATCTTTGCACATTTCCATTTCAAAACCATCTAAGGTTACCTATGGGGGATTAGAGATGGAACCAGGGCCAGATGTGAACGTGCAATGCCCATATAGCATTGAAAACCCCCCATGCTTAAGTTCTGCTGGGAGAAGAAAGTTAGATAAGGTGCATTGAAGCCCAGCAGACAGTTATGGGACTACTAGCTCAGCTCTTAGAGACACCACAGTTGGAAAGCTTTCTTGCTTTTGTAGAAAGTTGAATCCCCAGCCCACTGACCAACTAAATGGTAAGATGGGGTATTTAAATCAGGCAAAAGTTTGTGTGTGAGTTAGACACAGATAAGAAAATGTCAAGGATCAAAACTGTGTTAGCACCGGTAAAGGCCAAGTGTTATGCTGCAACCTTTCAAAATACTGATATACGCTATGTCTCAGCATCTCTGGGGAACCTTTTGGAAACAATAACTGAGCAATTTCAGGTTCAAAGGCTCCGGAGAATCTAGTGCCATTCAGTTCTTCAGATTAGAGTAATGGGGATGCTAACCTCATTAACATTCCAAAAAAAAAAAAAAGAACCCAAAGCAAAGCAAGTGTGGAACATTCCTTTCATTGAAGAGACATTGAATATTATTGAAGCAGCAGCAGATTTTGTGTTTGAGTCATCCTGGTTTGATGGAGTGACAGAATATTAATCATGGCAATGTCAAAAGCAAGCACCTTCAGCTATTTATCATCACACTTTCCAGGAGAGGCAGAAAGCCAATACCAGAAATGCAGAACAGCTCTCCTCAATAGGGCACTAAGCTCCAGTCCCCATCATCACCAAGCCGCAGAGCTGTTGGCTTGAATGTTGGGTATTATACTGATTTGTATTCTAGCTCATTTGAAGGTTGGAGCTCAGTTGTGGAAGAGACTGAAGGAAAATTATCGGTCCCATGAAATGAGAATGTAACCAATCAAACCAAGAACACAAAGGTGCTTAAAAGACAAAATATATTTCTCTGAGAAAATGTAATTTTTTAAAAAAAGGATGCAATTCAATTATTTTTCCTCCCACACAGACTGGTTTTTTTCAAAGAAGACCTGAACTTTCTGAATATTTTTATTTTATTACAAATGTTTCTGTGTTGGTTATGTGGTGCAACTTGAAGAAATGTGCCAAAAACATTGCTTGAAGATTGTGTACCATCAAGTCATTGTCGATTCCTAGCAACTACAGAGATGGATTTTTACATGAAAACAATTCAAATGAGCAAAATGAGCAGCAAGATTGCGAAGCCAGTATTAATTATTAATACGATCAACTTAAATTTAACCTAATCATAATGTTAGAACTCATAACATCTCGTGATATCTTACGGTGTATGCATTTTATTGCCAAGCTGGCTGTTGTGTTGGTGTATGTCAGTCGAAGGTGAGGGGAAGAAATGGAGAGGGGAAGCTCAGGTATGGTCTTGAGGTGCAACCTCTACCGACTTTATGGAAGATGAGCTGCCCTGGCTGCTAGCCATGACTCTTGTGGAGCAGATGGAGGCAATATTCTCATTGGCCAACTTACTATATAGGTTTGGAGATCTTGAGCCTGAGGAGGGGGAGTTTCTGGGGACAATATTGGGGGAGGGATGGGGATGGGGAGAGAGAGGGACAGCTGCTACCACCTTGTGCTCGTTTGTGTGCTTTGCAGCCAAGTGGTGACAGTCTGCCATGAACTCAGGGAAAGGTGGACGGGAGGGGGAATGCTTGGGGGGAATGCTTAATTTCTGTATCTCGACGAGATGCTGCTTTCAGGTCACCCCGAAAAAAGGCAGCTGCATACCAACCTAAGTTTGAAGTGTCCATTCTAAAACATCTTGCTTGAACCTGATTGGTCACAGAGGAGGGAGCATTGATGATAGGAGGCAGTTAAGGAAGGGAAAAGTTGAGCTGAAGAGATTTTGGCACACAATTGTCAGTTCTGGCTATGCATTACTGGAATATACCTGCTTTCTAATAAAATTATACTTTTCTCAACAAATAGAAACAAGTATTTCTATTTCGTGGTTTAAATGCTGGCAGGTCTAACAGTATATGGGGGGAATAACACATTGCTATGTTTGAACCAAGTGCAGGAAAGCAGAAGTCCAGGCAGTTCAAATGAATACAGGTTTATTGTATGCTAATGCTCTCCACAAGAATCTAAATTATTAATGGTCAAAGCAAATTGGCAGATGATAAGAGTCAAAGTGAACTGGACTAAGATCTCTTGTGGGCATGAAGGGAGACTGATGATGCAGTTGACCCCTCCCTCAGGCTTAGCTTGGTTATCTCCTACATCTATGTTGCCTAAGGTATCAAAAGAGAGAGAGAGCTTTTAAAGAGACTGCATGGAAAATTGGTGTCTGGAGAGAGACATCTGACCATTGGATGGGATAGTTACCATTTCCTGGTCCCAGAGAGAGAAGAGTATGAACAGGGGTGGGATTCTACCAGTTCATACCTATTAGCTAGAACCGGTTGTTAACATTCTAAGCAGTTCGGAGAACCAGTTGTTAGAAGAAATTAGTGGCCTAATCCTGTAAGGAAGGCAGAAAGGAAACATTCTGGTGTTGCTTACAGAAACTGCCTCTCCGTTAACCCTCATTACATTCTTGGCAGGACCAGACTTCCTGTCTCAGGAACATCTCTGGAGTTTTTCCCCCTCCTTTGCTGGTACTTTGCTTGTGTGGAGTGACCATTCAAAGTTACAATGGCACTGAAAAAAGTGACTTATGACTGTTTTTCACATTTACGATTGTTGCAGCAAGACCAGGAAGAAGATCCAGATCCACCATCCCTGGAATGTCAATATAGAGGCATAACTAAGAAAGTTCCAAAATCCTAGGATGAGAAGCTTTAAGCAGACTTTTAGTAGCCCAGCCAATTCCCTTCCTAACCTCCTCTCCTAGTGAAACACTGAAGAAGAAGGAGAAGGAGAAGAAGGAGGAGGAAGAGGAGGAGAAGAAGAAGAAGAGGAGGAGGAGGGGGGAATATCAAGGGGGAACTTGGTGACTACGCAATGGAGTAGATAGTGGCTAGTAAATAGCCTGAGGAGAAAAGTAGAAAAAGTTAGAAATTGGGAATACCGCTAAATAGTTTGGGTTTTTCACTATTAATTCCTGTAAATTCTGAAAAAGCCTCCACCATCAATGTTTCTGGGAAACAACTGTTGTCCTTAAAGACAGATTCTCCCACCCAGCTATTAAAGAACCTTCAGTCACGCTGTGAGAGAAATTCAGCAGTCAGTCATCTGAATTCAAGAACATCTCCCATTCTTACTCCCAGGTTCTAAATGCGTGTTTCTAAAAGGTTCTTGAATACAGGTTAATAATCACTTGCTCGGCAATCACTTTCAGACTTATGATGGTGCTGAACAAATAGTAGTTACAATCAATCTTTAGAATGCCAGTTGTTTCACTGTCCCCTCGATCACCTGATTACAATTTCCACTGTGAAAGCAAAGTCAGTGGGGAAGCTGGCAGGAAGTCAGAAGTTGGGGTCTTGTCAGGTCTTTGCAGGCTGAAGGCAATTCCAGCAGTGCTAAACTGCAGAGTTATGAGATGCGGTGCTTTGTAATTGTGTTGTTTAGCAGTGCTAATTCCAGTCCTAGCTGCCATGTTAATTGAGAACTACCTGTACTTGGACCGAGGGTGTAGAACTTAGATCTGGTTGAAAGGCATTGCACAGGATGGGAGCTCCTACAGGAAATGTTTGCCTTTGAATCTCTTTTCATAGCACTTCAATCGTCAAGCAGTCTGTTATGGATTAAACCGTCTTGTCTCGTCAGAGGTGGTATTTGCCGGTTCTCCAAACTACTCAAAATTTCTGCTACCGGTTCTCCAGAATTGGTCCAAACCTGCTGAATACCACCTCTGATTATATGTCTACTCATCTCACAACAGCAACTCTGGGTGGCTAACAGAAAATTAAAACTCAGTACACACACACACACACACACATACACACACTCAGTCAAAGAAAACAATTATTACACATAATCTCCATCTCAGGGGGCCCATTAACCTCCCAACCCCAGGAAAACAAGTATGTTTTTAAGGCTTTCTGAGAAAGCAAAAGCAGAGCTAAATGGATCTCAGGGGGATGGTATTGCAAAGGGCAGTTCTGGGTCACATAGATCTCAGGGGCCCTGATGTTCAGAGGGCAGATGCGACAACAGAAAACACATGCTCTATAGGCCCTGCCGAATGACCTAGGAAAGTTTGGCGAAAGAAGGAGTGCCTGGCCCAGTCTACTCCCTGTGCTATTATTATGGGGATAAACCAAACCAACCTGAGCTCCCCAGTGGTGGATTCAAATTTTTTTACTACCAGTTCTTTACCTCTTGGTGGGTGTGATGTTGCTTGGTAGGTAGGGCAGGGGAAGGCAACTGCAAAATCCCATTCCCTACTCACCCCACTAACCTGCTTTCCAGCTCTGTTTTCCTATGCAGGGCAACAAAAGAAGACCCAGCCGATCAGCTGGGACTTGGGAGACAGAGAATAGATGGGGTCAGGACCAGTCAGAGGTGGTATTTGCTGGTTCTCTGAACTATTCCAAGTTTCTACTACCAGTTCTCCAGAATGGTCAAGAACCTGCTAAATACCACACCTGGAGCTCCCCCTATAAACTTTCTTAAGCTTGGGAAGAAAAGACATGAAATAAATCCAATAAATACTTCCCCCCGAAAAAAAAAAATTTTCATCTCAGTCTTTTGTTTAACCACATAGCAACACATATTGTAAATGACCCAACCCAATATCTCAAAAACTGAAGCAAGGTTAGCTGTTTTTATGATGGGAGAGCACCAAGTCAAGAAAATCTAGGTTTATCTATTTGTCGGGGAAGTCAAAAAAAATCCCAGAAGAAAGCTGCGATGAATCATTTGTGTTGCCAGAAAGGCCAATGTCCATGAGCCTTCTGGGCATTAGGTTTTACTGAGGAAATGGACCTCATTCCATTTCTCAGTCTAGAGATGTTCCAAAATATAATCATTGAAATATAGGCAGTCCCTGCCTGTTAGCTTCCAATTTAAAGATATCAGACATGAAGAAAAGGGATGAAGAGGGAACGGAAGGGAAGGGATGGGAAGGGAACGAATTGGAAGGGAAGGGAAAGGTTGTTTTAGGCACTAAGTTTTTCAAGTTGAATAATAATTTACCCTAGATTTTGGGACCTTTGGGGCATAAATGGGATGGGATGGGATGGAGTTCTTACCAGGACCAACTGGAATAGAAACTGTTTAATGAAGCAAGAAACTTGAGGAGCTGTCCTTATACGAGAGCAATTTGAATGGTTTTTCTTCTCTTTTCACTTTTCTGTAGCCTGCAGAAGTGTATGTAGAGGGGGAGGGGGTAAAAAAAATTCCTACAGCACATCAAGTGCAATAACAAGCCCACCTCTTTTATACATATGTGTGCTGTCTGCATAAAAAGGGCAGGACTTCACTCACAATGCTACATTTGCCATTTGCAGATTTTGTCTTCCTCCAATAGACCCTACTGGTAGCCCGATCTATCAGTTATGATCAGGGAGCAGTAGCTTCTTGGTCACAAAATCCAGTTTTGGCATTGGCAGCATGAAGAACCATTTTGAGGAACAACATACAAAATTGGAAACAAACAGTGGGCTTGTTAGCAAATCCACTTCCCCCAGATTAGCATCCTTGCAACTAGGAGATTTATGGTCCAGAAGGACTTATTCAACAGTTTACAATTGCTGGATAAAATTTGGAAGCACATTCAATCAGGTGGTGCAGTTTAATTTTTTGAGAGGGAATAAATGTTTTAATTATAACTAAAATTGGAAGCCCACTATAGGATTGAGTACAGAGAAGCTGACTAGGAATTGGGAGTTAGGATTTGTACCATAATCTGATATAGAAACTCTTTCAGCTCCCAAATGTTTTCAAATGTCTTACCTCACTGTGATGAAGTCAGACAATTAAGAGCAAAATCCAACCTCTTGGATTTTTATTTTATTTTATTTATTTATCTTGTCAAGTGATTATAAGATAACAGGTACAAGTATAAGCATAGTTATGAATACATGAAATGGATACATACAGTATAAGAAAAATAAAAAAGAAACTGTTAAGTTCTGAGCATGGGCGCAAGGAATGGAGACGAGGCAGTGAACAGTCAACTTCAACTCTTTATTAAGCATACTGAACAGAGCAATCACTTAGGGAAGCAGCAGCCCTTTTATAGGGTTGGCTGCTGTCCTATTATCCAATGAAAAGCATGGCAGTATTTAACCCTTGAACCAATGAGAGTCACCCGTTAGCAGCCAATAAGATTTCCCAGAAAGGACCAATCCTATGTCGCTATTTTCGGGCCAATCAGAAGTGCAGGATTAAAACCCTGCTTTTTACTTAAGGTTGTAAAAACTTTATGAAACGCCTTTATTAGTTCATAACACCCCTCCCCCCTAGGTTCTGTTTGAGGGGTGCGGAAACGTAATCCCGTAGATACGCAGGTTGTTTCAACTGCCTATTAGATTTGCGCTGTCCCACCGGTTCCTGTCTGTAGTCCGGTTTCGGTGGAACGTTTTTTGATTTCTCTGGTACAGGCGGTTCCGCATCCCCACAGGACGACTCGGCGCCGCTAATTCTGTCATTGTTATCCTCCGGTCCCTGCGGGCTTGCCTCCGTTGAGGTATTTCTCTATGGCGAGGCAACCCCCTTCCAGATTCTTCTTCATGGGACGCGCCTGACTGCTGACTTCCTTTGATTTCGCTATCCACCATCTCGAATTCGGTTCCCTCGACATCTCCTACCCCCTCAGTTTGAGAGTCACAGGAGTCGCGGGAACTGGGTTGCAACCTAGAGCGAAGCTGATCTATATAGCGTTTCCATATTTTTCCGTCCCATGTTTGCACGCGGTACGATCTGGGCCCAGTGGTTTGGGTTACGGTTGCTTCGACCCATAACGGTTCGCCGGAAAGGTTTTTAGTGAAGACTAAGTCTTCTACCTTGAACTTGCGGCATTTTCTGCTAGATCCACAGGGTTTCTCTGGCGCATAGGACGGGTGGAGACGGTCGAGGTGGGAGCGAAGCTTGCGTCCCATCAACAGTTCAGCTGGAGTTTTGTTGGTGACGCTGTGCGGGGTGATGTGTTGGAGTAGGAGTATTCTGTTCAGTTTGTCGTCAATGTCCCCATGGTCCATCTTGTGGAGAGTTTTTTTAACAAATTGTACCATGCGCTCGGCCCTTCCATTGGCTGCAGGGTGCACTGGCGAGGTTAGCGCATGGCGGATGCCCCGGTCCGCTAAGTATTGTTCAAACGCCAGGGCAGTGAACTGGGGTCCATTATCGGAGATTAAAATGTCTGGCAGCCCATGTGCTGCGAATAGTTTATTTAATTTGCGGATGACTGAATCGGTTGTAGTAGTCTGCATCTTGTGGATTTCGAGCCAGTTGGAAGAGGCATCCACTGTTAGGAGGAACGTATGTCCCTTAGTAGGTCCCGCAAAGTCANTACCATGCGCTCGGCCCTTCCATTGGCTGCAGGGTGCACTGGCGAGGTTAGCGCATGGCGGATGCCCCGGTCCGCTAAGTATTGTTCAAACGCCAGGGCAGTGAACTGGGGTCCATTATCGGAGATTAAAATGTCTGGCAGCCCATGTGCTGCGAATAGTTTATTTAATTTGCGGATGACTGAATCGGTTGTAGTAGTCTGCATCTTGTGGATTTCGAGCCAGTTGGAAGAGGCATCCACTGTTAGGAGGAACGTATGTCCCTTAGTAGGTCCCGCAAAGTCAATGTGGATGCGGGACCAAGGCCCCCAGGGGGTTTCCCACTCCGTTGGAGTCGCTCTAGGGGGGGCACTGCTGACTTCTTGGCACTTTTGGCATGTCTTCACCCAGGCTTCGATCTGCTTATTGATGCCCAGCCACCACGCGTAGCTTCGTGCGAGCGCTTTCATACACACGATGCCAGGGTGACCGTCATGCAATGCTTTCAAAACTGCTCATTGTAACCTCTCTGGAACGACAACTCTGTCTCCCCATAGGATGCAGCCTTTCTGCGAGAAAAGTTCTGTTTGCCGGTTTCTGAAAGAGGTGAAGTCATCAGGGGTTTGGTCTACTGGCAATCCTCGTTCGACCCAGCTGAGAACTCGCGCCAGGACAGGATCTCGTTTCGTTTCGATAGCAATGTCTCTGGCTACTCTGGCTCCTACTCCAAACGGTGACGCGTCACATGTAATGGTTAAAGGCAAAGTCTCGTTATACTGCATTAAAATAGCACCTGAGGTTAATAAGTTTTTCACTTGTCGGAATGCCTGCTCCTCTCGGTGTCCCCAGACCCAGGTGGCTTTTTTGTTGAGAAGTCTATATAGGGGCTCAGCTACGGTCGCCTTCTGGGGCAAGAAGATGTTGTAAAAGTTAATGAGCCCCAGGAAAACTTGGAGGTCAGTCCTATTCTTGGGCCTTGGGGCGTTTTTGATTGCTCTTAGTTTGCTATCAGTGGGGTGAATTCCTTGCTTATCGATGAGGTACCCCAGGAACTCTACTTTCTCTGTACACAGTTGACATTTATTTTTTTTTAACCTTTAGGCCGGAGTCTTTAAATTTTTGGAGAACCATTCTAAGACACCTCTCTAGTACTTCTCTATTAGGGGCCGCAATTAAAACGTCATCAAAATATGGTACGACCACCTTGATCCCTTGTAAAAGTCTCTCCATCAGACTTTGGAAAATCCCTGGGGCTACACTCATTCCAAATTGGAGTCGGTTGTTTTTAAAAGCGCCTCAGTGCGTAATGATAGTCTGTGCTTCCGCGGTTTTTTTTATCTACGGGTAGCTGTTGGTACGCTTGCGCTAAATCCAATTTAGCGAAGATTTTTCCGCCCCCCAGGGAATGGAGAAGGTGTTGAACCACCAGCACCGGGTAAGTGTTCTGTTGAAGGGCGTGATTGAGGGTGGCCCGGTAGTCCCCACAAATCCTTAACGATCCATCCGGTTTGATGGGTGTTTCGATTGGGGTTTCCCAACGGGCGTGGTCAGTTGGTTCTAAAACACCCTGGGCTATTAATTTATCGAGCTGCTCGTTGATCTTTGGTTTTAGGGCAAAAGGCACCCGACGAGGCTTAAGGCGGATGGGGGCTACTTCAGGGTTAAGGTTAAATGATATCAGGGTCCCTTTGTACTCGCCTAGTTTGTCTGCAAAGACGTCCTGGAATTCCTGTACGAGGGCCTCCTCTCAGTCGTCGCTTCTGGTTTGGTAAATGCCAGCTACCTCGATCCCGAGTGGGGCGAACCATTGAAGGCCTAACAAACTAGGCCGGTCACAATCAACGACGATCAGCAGTAGCGACGCAGTACGATTTTTGAATGATACTTGGACTTGGCTGGAGCCGATGACCGGAATTCAGTTCCCCTGGTCATCTTTGAGTATAATTCTTTGGGCTCTGAGATCTTGATGCCGGATGGCAGGGATTAACTGTTTGAGGGTCTTCCAGGAAACCATCGAGAGGGATGACCCTGAGTCGACTTCCATCACGCAAGGTTGGTTCTCGATAGCGACCCTCACTCGGATCTTCTTTGCATCTTACGATGAAGCGTGACCGATGGTAATGGTTTGGTGTGCCTCTTCCCGTCTCATTGAAGTGGCAAGTGTTTTATTTCTGTTGGGGGGGTTCATGTGTTCCCGACTCACAGGACGATTCCCTGTGGTCTGGCGGTAGTTGTTTTCTCTCCGAATTGGGCTGGATCCTCGCTTGCTTCTACAGACCTTCCCGATGTGGCCTCTTTTACCACAGGAATGGTATTGCGCGTCGAGGAATTTGCAATCTGATCGCGGGTGGTTTGCCCCACAACCCGCGCATTGGCATGGTAGTCTTCGATTCCACGGGTTGCGTTGGTCGCGTTCGGACCGGAGCCGGTTGACCTCCTCCTCATCACTATCCGATGGAGATTCGAGGTCCTCGTGGTAGGTCGCTGTTGTGTGCCTCTCTAGGCAAGGTGAGGTATCATTGGCGAGTTGACGGAATGGTGCGTTGGTGTGGTGCATTCGGGCGGCCGACTTCCTGGTTGCTTCTGCTGCAGTAGCATCTTTGATGACATCGGCAAGATCGATGTCCCCTTTGGCCATGATCTTGCTCTGCACATTGTGGTCATCTAATCCCAGAACTGTTCGGTCTCTCAGAGCTTCTTCGAGGTCTGCAAACCCACAGAGGCCTCCCAGGTTCCGGAGATCCGCAATGAAATCTGCAATGCTCTCTCCTTTCCGTTGGTCCCTCTGATAAAACTCGTTTCTTCGGACAAGCGTTGGTATGGCGGGTGCATAGTGGGCCCGTAGAAGGGGCGCGAGGACGTCCCAGTCCATGGATTTCACCTCAGCCAGTTTCGCTAGTGCCTTGATCATCTTAAAGACGGCAGGCCCGCAATGTGTCAGGAACACTGCTTGCTTTTTCCCCATTGTTGCGTCTTTCAAGTTGTTGGTCTCCAGAAACATCTGGAACCGGTCCATATACGAGTCCCAGTCTTCTTGTGCCGGGTCAAATGGAGCGGGTGGTATGGCACCGCCGGACATGTTTCCCGTTGTTGATGCGCCTTCAGCCACGTGCTCTGTTTGGTGCTCTGTAAGTGTTCAGTCAGCTCTGATGTCTCCGTATCCCACCTTCGTCGCCAGTGTTAAGTTCTGAGCATGGGCACAAGGAACGGAGACGAGGCAGTGAACAGTGAACTTCAACTCTTAATTAAGCATACTGAACAGAGCAATCACTTAGGGCAGCAGCAGCCCTTTTATAGGGTTGGCTGCTGTCCTATTATCCAATGAAAAGCATGGAAGTATTTAACCCTTGAACCAATGAGAGTCGCCCGTTAGCAGCCAATAAGATTTCCCAGAAAGGACCAATCCTATGTCGCTATTTTCGGGCCAATCAGAAGTGCAGGATTAGAACCCTGTTTTTTCTTAAGGTTGTTAAAACTTTATGAAACGCCTTTATTAGTTCATAACAGAAACAATAGGACAGGGACAGTAGGCATGTTGGTGCGCTTATGCATGCCCCCTACAGACCTCTTAGGAAAGGGGTGAGGTCAATAGTAGAAAGTCTAAGGTTAAAGTTTTTGGGGTTTGGGGAAGAAACCACAGAGTCAGGTAGAGTATTCCAGACATTGACCACTCTGTTGCTGAAGTCGTATTTCCTGCAATCAAGTTTGGTGTGGTTAACCTTGAGTTTGTATCTATTATGTGCTCTTGTATTGTTATGGTTGAAGCTGAAGTATTCATTGACAGGTCGGACATTACAAAATATACTTTTATGTACTATACTTAGAACAGACCAAAGGTGGCGTAGTTCTAGGTTTTCTAGGTCTAGAATTTCAAGTCTGGTGGCATAAGGTATTCTGCAACCTTTATCCCTACTCTTCCTACTTTTGGGGTAATGCAGGTAGTCTTCAACTTATGACCACAATTGAGCTCAACATTTCTGTTCCTAAGTCACATAGCTGTTCAGTGAATTTCACCCCATTTTATGACCTTTCTTGCCACAGTTTTAGGTGAACCACTGCGTTATTAAGTTAGTAACATGGTCGTTAAGTGAATCTGGCTTCCCATTGATTTTGTTTGTCAGAAGGTCCCAAAAGGGGATCCCATGACTAGGTTTTCTAGGTCTAGAATTTCAAGTCTGGTGGCATAAGGTATTCTGCAACCTTATGGTACTCTGAATACCATAAGGTATTCTGCAACTGTCATAAATATGGCTCAGTTGCCAGACATCTGAAATTTTGATCACATGACCATGGGGATGCTGCAATGGTTGCAAATGTGAAAAATGGCTCTAAGTCACTTTTTCAGTGCCATTGTAACTTTGAAAGGTCACTAAATGAACTGTTGTAAGAGAATTACTACCTGTAATACTAAGTATCTAACCCAGGGGTGTCAAACTCGTGTTGTCATGGCGGCATCACGTGATGTATCGTGACTTTTCCCCCCTTTGCGTGGGCATGGCCAGCATGTGACATATCTGGCTCGCAGGCCACGAGTTTGACAGCCCTGATCTAATCTTTTAGGTCTGGTCTCTTCATTCAGAAAAACATGATTAGCCAAGCTTATCAACTACATCTCACACCCTCTTTATTTAATTTATATCTGTAAGCCAGAATATATGTGGGTTTAGAATGTAGCTGTTCTAACTTTCCAGGAGCATTCAAGCATGTGGGTAGCTGCTACACAGCATGGTCTCTGTTATGAGGATTGAGGCATGCAGAGATTGAAAAGTATAAGGAAGGATAAACAACTGGTCTTTTGCCACCCAAAAGCCACCTTCGCCCAGAGGGAAAACACCAAATCTGGCTTCTTCCATCACTGAGATCATTATAGGGAGTATTTCCTTGAGATCTGTTATTCAAGAAAGATAGTTATTGTTTGTTTGGATTCTGCCTTTATTATTTTTACAAATACTGTAACTGAAGACTGGAAACATATCCAGGTGGGCTGCTACCAGTTATCCATGGTTCAGGCGAACCGATAGCTAATTTTATCATTTTTAATTACCTGTTCAGCAAACCGGTAAATCCCACCCCTGGCTGGCCCCTCCCAACCCGCCCCTCCCCGCCTAGGAGTCCCCACCTGTCCTGTTTTTGGATGCTAGGTAAGTACAGGGCCTTCCTGGAGCTCAGAAAGGGCAAAAAACAGGCCTCCCAGAGGGTCTCTGGAGCCCGGGGGAGGCCATTTTCACCCTCACAGAGGCTTGAGGAAAGCCTCCGGAGCCTGGAGAGGGTGAAAAATGGGCTTCTGTGGGACCTCCAGGGCCCAGGGGAGGCCATTTTCTCCCTCTCAGTGACTAGAGGTGTCAAGTCCGCAAAAGAACGCTCAGAGTCGGTGACTTCATTCAAGCTCTTTATTAACAGTTTCCAACAAGCCCACGAA
>BHEV01000814.1:0-12956 GCA_004319985.1 Emydocephalus ijimae
GTACATATGAGAGTTGATGTTTTAATGTTTTGTTTGTCTTGTTTGTTTGTAGAAAATCAATAAAATTCTTTTAAAAAAAAATAAAAATAAAATAGAATAACAGTTCATGTACAAACTCGACAAGAATGTATGTCTATTCTACTCCAAACCCTGGGAGAATAACCAGGATTTTAGAGACTTGAGGAACTTATTATCGTGGGAGCTGTATGGATCTCTGGGAGCCACTATTTCAGAGGGCAGAGGCCATGACAGAATGGTATTAAAAGTTGTACGAAAGAAAAAATATATAGTTTTATGCTATCAAGTTGGTGTTGACTCTTAGCTGTCATATAGACTTTTGGGAGGAAAAAAGTAAAATTAATAGATGTATTAAATGACAACTTAATCAACATGGGTTTTTTATTAGCAAATCTTGTCTTACTAATAATAAGTAATAATAATCCAAACAAGTGGATAGAAGTGATTTAATAGACATTGTTTAACCAGACTCTCAAACCATTTTTAAAATTAAATCTCTCTCTAAAGATTCATAAAGGAGCCATGGTGGCATAGTGGTTAGAATGCAGTATTGCAGGCTCACTCTGCTCACTGTTAGGAGTTCGATCCTGACTGACTCAAAGTTGACTCAGCCTTCCATCCTTCTGAGTTTGGTAAAATGAGGACCCAGATTGTTGGGGGCAATAAACCATTCAGAGAGTTCTTTAAAGCATTGTGAAATGGTATATAAATCTAAGTGCTATTGCTATTGCTACAGGAACTGGAGATAAGCAATGACATCATTTGAATTGCTGAAAACTCTAAATTATATAAATTTCAGAACAAAAGAGGCAAGGGAACACTTTGCAATGTATTAGGATATTGTTCGCGGATGACTCTGGTTTACCTAAATGTTACAAATCTTGCCAACTCGTAGATGTTAGTTCTTATAGACTTTTTAAAACTGAAATCCAGTTTCAGGAAAAGATATTCCTAATTATCATGGTTTGGTCTGACTCAACATTCCCCAAAGAGAATGGGTGGGGTGGAGGGGGGAGGTAAAAGTGATACGGGAATAGTTCATTCAGATTAGAAATAAACCATAAGCCTTTGGATTTGATTTGATTTGTAACCAGAATCTTACTAAAACTGTCCACTCCAACCCCAACCTCTGCTATTTATTTCAGCTTCAGTATAATTTGAAGCAGCCCATTCTCCCTTGAGGTTTCTTCTTCAAGTACTTCTTAAAGCTACACTTTAATGGTCAATTCCCAAGTTCAAATGAAGTCTGCTAAGTGCACCTTCCTGGCAAAGTTTTATTAAGTCAGAAAGCCATTTGTATAAACTTTCCAAATAAAAAACAAATCAGGCAGCAGTTGCATTGAATGCTCTTGCCATTTTTTGTATAAAAAAGGCACTGAATATTTAAATACAGTACATTGTTTTTATGTTAAGATCAGATTTTTGAAAGTCAACTAGATGTATTATGCAAAATCTAGTGTTTCCCCAAATAGTTGTTTGTTTGTTACAAACTCCATCAAGCATAAAGATTTGACCCAGGGCTGTTTATAATGCCAATCATACCTCATTACATGCTTAACATGAGGATGAATAGGATGAGAAAACTCTCCTTTGAGGGTCCTGTTTACCATTTATGTAGTATATCTAAGCTGCAGTATCAGCCTCCTAAATGTCATTCATGATTAGCATTTTTTTCATCTACCTTTCACAGGCTCAGTTTTTAAGCCCTCGAAAAGAATTACTAAACTAGAAAGTACAGCTGCCCATCAAACTGAAATCACCTTACATGTCTGAATGTCAAATTGTTGCAGGGGAATTCCACACAGTTCTCCAATTAAGAAAGTGCAGAACATACAATAGGGAAATTTGTGCAGCATAAAAATCATATAATATGAAAATAGTGCCCATAATCTATTACTTCAGGTGAAATTGCTTTCAATAAATCCCAGAGGTGCTTTTTCATATGACAACTGGACTTCCTTTGTTTTTCCTTGAAAACTTTCACTTCTCATCTAAGAAACTTCTTCAGTTCTCATTAGAGAAAATTCTTGGATAAGAAACAAAATGTCTTCAAGGAAAAACAAAGAAAATCCACTTACCTTTTGAAATAGCACCTTTGGAACAACCATAACTTGGATGACTGAGAATCTCCATAGGCTTTCAATAAACATGTCTCAGGTATAAGTGAGCATTAAGCATAAACATGGTCCTATTAGGAGAGACCTTGATACAACATGTCACATGTTAATATAAAGTATTCAGAAATTCTCAAACACATGAGGAAATAGCATGAACCATACTAGAAAAATTGGAACTAAATCCAAAGGTCCATCTTTGTACATATTCTGAAAAGTCAATTTTCTCAATATTGACTGCTTTCAGAGCTTCTCAAGTAGACCTCTTCAATCTCCATCGACAGGAGACACCGCCTTAATATCTGCATCGCAGTGGCCTTTTTGTTCCCCATCATTCTTGATTTTCTTGAATGGCTTTTTTTTCTTTTTTGCATCCAGCAAGAGATACAGTCCATTGCTGTCCCAGGATGGGGATAAAATAAAAACAAATGATCAGGGTATGCATTCTCATAATTCTCATCCTTTCTGTCATAGTTCATAGTTCATTCAGCCATACATCTTTATAACTCCCTTCACAATTATTTACTCCATTCCTCATCTTCTCCTTCTCATGTTCCTCCATCCAGTAAATTCCTCACCCATCTTTTCCCTCACTCTCAGGCCAGGAAAGCAGTAGTCTTCTCATGAGGAAGCGGGTGATCTTATTTACTGGCAGCTAAATGGAGAGCTTTTTTGTGTGTGGAAGGATGGCCAGCTTGGTTTGACCTGGAGAAAGGAATCCCAACAGCTCTTTCTTTTTCCATGCCTTTCAAATAGTCTCTCCTGCTTACACTAACAGCCAGGCAAGAGAAAATGGAGAATTGTAGCCCATTAGAAAGAGAGGTGGAAGAAAAACAGTGTCAAAGACAGGAAGAAACCCAGTGATGGGGAAGCCATCCAATTCAATTAGCTGCTTGTTTCTTAAAAAGTCCTGTTGTTGGATTTTGTGACAAAACCTGGAAGTGACTTAATGGAAAGTGAGGCCACTGAAGAAGCCATACAGTGGCCAAAACTCAGTAAAAGGCCAGAAGCAGATAGCTGTGAGGGGTAAAGTAGGATGCATCTGAAGAGGCCTATAAAGGACTTTTGAAACGTTTTAGGCTCTATCAATTCCTTGTGTTTCAAAACCTTCATACTGATGTCAGTTATTTTCTTTAGTATTTTCTAGCTCACTAGCTGTTTAGTGGATTTCAATATGATATTTTTTTGAAGGAAAAGGGGAAAAAAAGTCCTTTCCTTGGCCACAGTCCATCTCAAGGTTAAGCCTGCCAAGCTTAGCAATATGTTTGGGCTTTAACTCTTATCAGCAAGAGCCAGAATGGGCACTGATTAATATGAGCATTTTGCACAAAATATCTGGGAATAATCAGATTGCCTATCTCTAGGGTAAGATACGCCTAACTTTCTGAAGTACTTTAGCTATTGTCCTTGAACTCTATCCTGCAAAATGGTAAACAGAATGTTCCTGAAGCCTACTGATGTCCCATCTCTAAAGTGGTACAGCTGAAGAAGTATCTTCTCCCAGATGCTCCATCCATTGTCTTAAAAGGTATCAGAAAGAAGCAACATTTTGTACTATCCAACATCAGTCAGATGATTTTCATTGACACTCATCCCTATTGAATCCATTTGCTCAGTTCTTCTCTTTGTTCTTAAGTTCTTCTCTAAGATGGTTTTGGTGACCCCGTTTTTGTGGGGCTAACCAATTTTCTACCCTTGCGTTATTGCATTATTTCTTTCTGGTATTATTAACTTGCTTTGTTATGTTGTAGGTGTTTTGTCTTTTTTATTGCAAGTCCCTTTGTGGACTGCCTCCTTGTTTGGGAAGAAGGGCAGATGCATTTACATAATTAATAAATAAATACTGAAGCAAGCTGAAAACTCTTCATAAAAATCTGTACTTCGCACTGCAGTTCTTTCTCACCGGATGTCCTTTTCACCCACTCAGCTTCTTGCAGAAGACAAGCCCTTCAGGACTGAGTAGAGAAGAGAAGATGGCAGAAAAAGAAGTGACTGACATCAGTTGCCCAAGCCCAGTTTGCTTCAAGCCCAGTTTGCTTGTGATAGCAGAAACTTTTTGGCAGAAAGTCTTGGAAAGAGGAGGAAACACAAAAAGATTAAATAATATCCTTCTGTGAGCTCATCTTATTTATAGTTCTAGCAAAAGTTAACATTTTATATGATGATGATGATACTTTGAACCTATGCAGAGTATACATTTACTCTTTTAAGGTTTTAAGATATGCTGACATTTCTCATCAAGTTGGATTTTCATGCACCATTAACAGTTACTTGAACAATATTGTGGGTTGGTTTCCAAATGTTTCATTACGAGGCTAAGTAACTTCTTCAGTGGCATTTAGGGAGTGTCAGTGTTCTGTTTATGAGGTCTTAGGTATGGGTGTGTCGAGTGAGGGTCTTGTGACAGGTCTTGTAATGAGTCCGCTGTGAGTCTTGAGATAGGTCTTGTGATAAGGAGATGTGATGACCCGAAGCAGGGCACAAAGGCAACACAGTCAGATAATCAATAAGAATCCCTTTATTAACTCCAACTTTGCCCCCCATGTCCAGGTTACCTTCTGGTTGGAAAAAACTCTCCCAGGAACAGCCTTTGACTGCAGAAAATTAAGTCCAATACATGGTCAACACAAACTGCAACTTTAAGTCCAATCAAGCCAAACAGAAGTAATGGCAGGGGAGGAGCAAGAATTCCAGACTTGAAGGCATGGCAAAACTTGAAGGCACAATTGGGAAGATGCCAGGACCACAGATAAGCAACAACAACACAAGATAAAACCATGTTTGCTCCTAGCAGCCTACTGCATGCAGCCTGCCTTTCTTATAAACTGTCTTCCAAACTGTGGCTAATGAAGGGAATCAGGGCCCTTTCCTCCCCCATAAGCCACGCAACCCATATTGCTCTCTTCTCCGTTCCTCCCTGCATGCCATAGGATGAAAAGGGGTGGGCCTTGGTCTTCCTCTGAACTCCCTCTCCCTTGTTCTATCTCTCCCGTGCTCTGCCCAGCTAGACTTTGCGCTTCCCCAGCCTCCTCCACAGCTAATGGAGCCACACTCCCATTCCCTATCAGCTGTTCAGCTTTCTCCTTGGATTCAGACTCTGACAGGGGCATGACAGGAGATAACCTTAGGTCAGGATCATTGGGAGGTGTCAGCCTCAAGATATTTTCCACATCATAATATCTTCTGCATCCTAACTATTGCATCTTCTCTGCTGCTATGCCATACTATTTCTTTCGTCTGTCATTAGCAACGGAGGGAGGGGGGAACTTGGAGGGGAAGAAAGCTGGAGGTGTTTTGCATTCCTTTGCTGTGGGTAGCAAGGGGAGGGGGTATGAATTCTTGTCTTTAACTTTCCATTTCTTGGCTAGCTTCTATCTCCTTTGCGCAGCTGCGAACTTTTATCAAAACATGTCAAGGTCAACGGACAGAAGCCTCATCACCACCTGAAGATGGCCACATGATTGTATTCAGAACTTTTAATTGGAAGAGTCATTTGGACTTTGGTGGGTGGGAACATTTCCATTCCTTTGTATATGTGATCTGCGCGCCAATTCCTCAGATTCAGAATTAAATCTGTAGCTTCTACTTTATTTTCCAGTAAAAGGATAACTTTGCTTTAACCCATGGAGTCTGAGTATTTCTTTCTTGGATTATGAAGGGAGCACAGACTGACAGGAGGTGAACTGCTGGTGTGTGTGAGTGGAGTGGGAGGAATTGCATAAGTTGGCTGAAGGTCAGTGCTGTCTCTGGTTGGCTGTGTGACTGATCTGGATTCTGAGGGGTTTGTAGGCTGTTTGTAGGTCAATATATCTGTTGATAGAATTGCTTGTGCACTGCCTCACTTCACAAGCAATTCTCAAAGACCCTCACTTGACACATCCACACCTACGCCTTTATAAACAGAACACTGACACTGAACACAGAACACTGACCCTAAACTCTGCTGAAGATGTTACCTAGCCTGGTAATGAACTGTTTGGAAACCAACCTACAAGCTCGGAGAATGAATCTTTACTATAGCAAATATTATGTACCCAGAAGAATAATGTTTCTGATCCTTGCTTTTTATTATGGCATCTAAAAACATATCCCCTTCCCTCACCCTCTCTCTCGCTTTCTTGTTGTTGTTTCAGGGAGCTCTTGTTAAATTGCACAACAATTTTCCCACAGGCACTATTTGGAATATTAAAAACATTAACCTGGCCAACTACACTGCTCAAAAAAATATAGGGAACACAAAAATAAGACATCCTAGATCTGAATGAATAAAATATTCTTATTAAATACTTTGTTCATTACATAGTAGAATGTGCTGACAACAAAATCACACAAAAATTATCAATGGAAATCAAATTTGGCAACCCATGGAGATCTGGATTTGGAGTTACACTCAAAATTAAAGTGGAAAAAAACACTACAGGCTGATCCAACTTTGATGTAATGTCTTTAAAACAAGCCAAAATGAGGCTCAGTAGTGTTTGTGGCCTCCACGTGCCTGTATGACCTCCCTACAACACCTGGGCATGCTCCTGATGAGGTGGCGGATGGTCTCCTGAGGGATCTCCTCCCACACCTGGACGAAAGCATCCCCCAACTCCTGGACAGTCTATGGTGCAACGTGCCTTTGGTGGGTGGAGTGAGACATGATGTCCCCGATGTGCTCAATTGGATTCAGGTCTGGGGAACGAGTGGGCCAGTCCATAGCATCAATGCCTTCATCTTGCAGGAACTGCTGACACACTCCAACCACATGAGGTCTAGCATTGTATTGCATTAGGAGGAACCCAGGGCCAACCACACCAGCATATGGTCTCACAAGGGGTCTGAGGATCTCATCTTGGTACCTAATGGCAGTCAGGCTACCTCTGGCGAGCACATGGAGGGCTGTGCGGCCCCCTAAAGAAATGCCACCCCACACCATTACTGACTCACTGCCAAACCGGTCATGCTGGAGGAAGTTGCAGGCAGAAGAACGTTTTCAACGTCTTCTCCAGACCCTGTCACATCTGTCACATGTGTTCAGTGTGAACCTGCTTTCATCTGTGAAGAACACAGGGTGCCAGTGGCGGATTTGCCAATTTTGGTGTTCTCTGGCAAATGCCAAATGTTCTGCACAGTGTTAGGCTGTAAGCACAACCCCCACCTGTGGAGGTCAGGCCCTCATACCACCCTCATGGACCGTTTGAGCAGCCACATGCACATTTGTGGCCTGCTGGAGGTCATTTTGCAGGGCTCTGGCAGTGCTCCTCTTGTCCCTCCTTGCACAAAGGCAGAGGTAGTGGTCCTGATGTTGGGTTGTTGCCCTCCTACTGCCTCCTTCACGTCTCCTGATGTACTGGCCTGTCTCCTGGTAGCGCCTCCATGCTCTGGACACTACACTGACAGACACAACAAACCTTCTTGCCACAGCTCGCATTGATGTGCCCTCCTGGATGAGCTGCACTACCTGAGCCACTTGTATGGGTTGTAGAATCCATCTCATGCTACCACTAGAGTGACAGCACCACCAGCATTCAAAAGTGACCAAACCATCAGTCAGAAAGCATAGGAACTGACAAGTGGTCTGTGGTCAACACCTGCAGAACCACTCCTTTATTGGGGATGTCTGGCTAACTGCCTCTGCTTTCCACCTGTTGTCTATTCCATTTGCACAACAACATGTGAAATTGATTGTCAATCAGTGTTGCTATCTAAGTGGACAGTTTGATTTCACAGAAGTGTGATTGACTTGGAGTTACATTGTGTTGTTTAAGTGTTCCCTTTATTTTTTTGAGCAGTGTATTTTTCTTCCTTGCCTTGAACTCCATCATGACTGACTTTTCCTAATTGTTATAGGAAGAAGATGTGGAGCCATTTCCCTCATTCCCAATAATTTCCTCATTCTTTGTGACTGCACAATACTATAGTATAATTCTGCCATAGCATCTAATGGCTTATCGTTGCATTAAAATATTCCCCTCTTTCCCTCATAAAGGAGAGGCGTATGGCTCCATCTCTACACATTCTCCTGGCAGCTTCATTTTCAGAAGAGTACTTATTGAAATGAACTAAAACCTTCCTGTCCCATTTTTTTTTTAAATGAAATGCCATGAGAGAAGGTGGGGGGAGATTTCCTGGATCTGGTTGCTGCCTGCTGGCATTCTTTGTTCCAAGCTGGTACACAGTAGAGTGAAAGACGGAGGAAACTTGCTTTGATTCCTGACAGCAGCTTCTTCACCTGGATGTTCCCTGTTGTCTTCTGTTTGCTGCCCTTTTCTTTGCTACATAAATCTGATATCCCCTGGGGCTAATCATCTGCCTCTTAGACTGGCTTCAGCTGTCATTGGCAAAGTGCTTTCAAATCCCAATATGACTTTGAAAGCCAATATTTGGTGAGCAAGAGCTGACCTAAGGTAGGTGAAAGATAATCTGTCAGGAGTAGCAATCAAGGCCGGGGGGGTGGGGGGTGGAATGCTATAATAGCAATAGCACTTAGACTTATATACTGCTTTATAGTGCTTTACAGCCCTCTCAACGCAGTTTATAGAGTCAGCATATTGCCCCCCAACAATTTGGGTCCTCATTTTACCCACCTTGGAAGGATGGAAGGCTGAGGTAACCTTGAGCCTGGTGGGATTCGATCTGCCGAATTGCAGTAGGAGTAGCTTGCAGTACTGCACTCTAACCACTGTGCAACTGAGGCTCCTAATTAAAGTCCATTGGATATCCATGGGACAGGTAAGCTTGTGGAATAATAATAATGATGATGATAATGATAATAATAATAATAATAATAATAATAATAATAACAACAACGATGATGATGAAACATGTAACTGTGATGCCCATTGTCAGTGATACCCATTTGTAGCACATCTATACGCTAAGGAGGGTGCTGACTTTTTGTTTTTAAACCACCCACTACTTTTCCTGGTAAAATTCATGATTCCCATTTAGAAGCTTTGGAAACCTTGTTAAGGTTAGGGTTAGTTCTTCATGAACTTAAAGAGTAAAATGGATGCTGCCAATACATGGGAAAGTCCCACTGAGGGGGCAAATCATTTAGGGTTAGGTCTCCACGAACTTAGAGAGCAAAATGGATATTAGCAATGGATTTGTAGTATATTGGTATGCTTACCAGGGTGCTGAGTTTTTGATCCCATCTTAACTACTTTTCCTGGTAAAATATTGGGGGGAAACCTACTTAGAGATAGGGTTAGGTCTTCATGAATTTACAGAAGAAAATGGACGCCATCTATGTATTCATAGCACATGCTTAGGAGGGTGCTAACATTTTGAGTGCAGCCTGTCTACGTTTCCTGGTAAAATCATTGAAGAATCTCATTAGTGGGCACACCACTGATGGTTAGGGTTAGGTCAAGTCACAAAGTATAAAGGACATCATCAATGGATTCATAGTGTTATCAGTATATTTAAGAGGATGCTAACTTTGAGGCCTGTCCTATGTATGTTTCCTGGGGAAGAAACACGGGAGAGTCACATTGCATATTGCTTAGGTTTAGCTTCAGATTTCCATGAACTTGGAGAGCAAAACAGGCATCACCAATGGATGCGTAGCTCATTGGTGTGCTTCTGAGAGGCTCACTTTTTGAGCCTGCTCTATCTAGGTTTCCTGGTAAAATACATGGGAAAATCCCAAAGGGGTTAAATCCCACTTAATCTGTTCCACATTAAGCTCCTCCCATTCATTTTTTTCCTGTCCTTAAAGTCTTCTCTCTTCAGTGTGTTAATTAAATGTGCATTTCTTCCAATGGGTTTATTTTATACCCATTATCATTTCCTATGTGCTGTGAAGTAGGCAAAGCCACCTGGTCAACTATTTCTGAACTTAGAGATTAAGCAAACTGAACCCTGTTATTCCTTAAATGGGATAGGTCCATAGGATAAGTGACGAGCTTGACTCAAAATGAGACATTATCCTTTTTTGTGTATTTTTAAAATTGTGAACTGCCTCCCAAGCTACCAAAACATACCCTGGGCTATGTCCACATTCTACCATGTGGTGCAAATTTCAAGACAGGTGCAAAACATACAGCTTGAGTTTTAAATCTTTAATCTATTTTTTTGATGAATTGAGAAATAGGAGCCTGTTCTTAAGGCAACCATTAGGCTTCCAAATGTTCCCTAGTGCAGGGGTCTCCAACCTTGAAGAACAGTTGGCCATTTGTAATCTTTTAAAAATGTACATTGAGTTAGGAAATTGAAATATAAACCAAATAAGTCCCTTTCCTATTCTATTGTATTCAATAGAACATTGTTTTTCAAGCTTGGCAATTTTAAGATATGTGGATTTCAACTCCCAGAATTCCCAGCCAGCGAGAAATTCTGGGAGTTGAAGTCTATATATCTTAAAGTAGTGAAGGTTGAGAAACACCGCAATAAGGCCACAGCTGGTACTTTGATTGATGGTTGTGTATATTTCTGCATTTGCACAATTGTTGGCCTCATCTGCATATCACAGGCTTAATTGTACTAAGAACCAGTATTTTTTTGTGGCATAGTTTTATTATTTTTATGATTCAATCATAAAAAATGTGGAGTAAAGATCTTTGATGTAAAAAAAACAGTGCATCTAATATAAGAGGTACGTGATAATATTTGCTACTTATTGCATATCTTTCTTTGGAATTATTTTTACAACTCTGTGAATAGGAAAAAAATGTCTTCAATATCTGTGGTACTCCCACCATAATGCTTATGCTTACATAAGTGTCACCCTACTGCCCTAATATTTTCAACAGTCCAGATTCTCTTCTGCCTCTCTCCTTAGTGGCTCTTGTGTCAATAGTCCAAATCAAACAACTGAAGCAGTAGATTTATACCAGAAACAAGATACCAGATGATTAAAAAGAAAAATCCTCACAGCTGTTCTTTCTTTGCAAATCCTTGCAAAAAATAATAATAACCTCATACAAATGAATAAGAATAGTTCTGCAAAAGGACTTTGCAGTTCAACCATAACAGAAATAAGATGCATAGAGGTTAATCAAGTCCATGAAACTCCTTTATAACTTAACCTTATGTGCAGAACCCCATAAAGGCATAATATTGCTGAGCCACAAGAACAAATGTGCAGCATACTGAAGAAAATATATCAAGCCATGAGTGACAGGCAAAGCAAACAAAAAACAAAGAAAACACCGATCAGGAAGATTTAGAGGAAAATTCCTTCTGGCAACATTAGTCTAACATCACGATCAATAGGGAGAATTTCAAACCCAAACTTCAGAACCAAAGCAGAATAACAGATGAAATCAATAATATTTCCTAAAATATTGAATCAGCAGATTCTTGGTGAACAAAGACTTAATTTCTCCATGGAGCATTTTTAACATGTTACTGTAGTAAGACTTACTTGGAGTGGAAACCGAGGTTAATATTTCTGTTCACATGCTGCATAACAATAGGGTAAAACTAAGTTTGTGTAGAGCTTCTTCTTTGTATAAGGTACCTGTTGTGAATGCATAGAATTTAATAAAGTTATTTGGAGCTTGGAGTCAAGTGCAGGGTTCTGGCCCTGCACTTCTGATTGGCTGTCCAATGGCAGGATCGGATTGGCCCGTTCAGGGGAATCTGATTGGCCATTGACAGAGCTTTCGTATTGGTTCAATGGAGCAAGTGCTCCTGAGTTCTTATTGGTAAAATAGTTATTGGGTTATCTATATAAGAGGGTCGTAGCTGCCCTGTTTTTCTGAGCTGTCACTATGTAAATAAAAGAGTTGAAGTTCACCGTTAACTGGCTTGTCTCCATCCGTTATCGCCCATGCCTCAAACTTGACACTGGCGACGAGGGTGGGATTTGGAGACGACAGAGCTGACTAAACTAAGAAGAAGCAGCCGAGCATGTGACTGACTACACACAACGCCGGAACCACCAGCGGCGTCATACCACCCACTCCGTTCGATCCAGCGCAAGAGGACTGGGAGTTCTACATGGATCGTTTCCAAATGTTTTTGGAAACTAACAATTTGAAGGATGCCTCAACCGGGAAGAAACGGGCGGTATTCCNCCCAAAGGAACCAGCGAAAAGGAGAAAGCGTCGCCAATTTTGTCGCAGACCTCCGAAACCTGGGAGGCCTCTGCGGGTTTGCCGACCTGGAAGAGGCCTTAAGAGACAGAATAGTCCTGGGATTAGATGCACCAGGCGTGCAAAGCAAGCTGATGGCAAAAGGCGACATCAGCCTTGCTGATGCCATCGCTGATGCTGCTGTGGTAGAAGCCACCAAGAAGTCCGCTGCCCAACTGCGCCGAAACTGCACTCCAGCACAACAACCGACGGGCGACCTTTTATCCAAGTCGGAAGGACAGCTTTCGACGACTCCCCACGAGGACCTCTCTTCGTCATCAGACAGCGATGAAGAAGAGGTCCATCGACTGCGGTCCGATCGGGACCACTATCTGAAGTCCCTACGCCCCTGCACCGGCTGCGGGGTCAACCATTCCAGGTCCGAATGCAAATTCTGCGACATACTCTGCCATGAGTGTGGAAAGAAAGGCCACATCGGACGGGTGTGCCGAAGCTCACAAGGAACCGGCCTAGCCTCGAAGGGGGCTAACTACCGCCAATCGACAGGAAACCGTCCTGTAAGGCGAGAACCAGTAAACCACTCCTACAGAAACCGAGTTTTAAATCGCATCACAAGGTGAGAAGAGGCTCACCAAACTATCACTATCAGTCACGCCTCTGTCTTAGATGCCAAGGAAATTCGAATTCCTGTGGTCATCGAGAACCGGCCCTGTCAAATGGAAGTCGACTCAGGATCGTCTCTCTCGATGGTGTCCTGGAAGACCCTCAAGCAACTCATTCCCACTATCCAGCGCCA
>BHEV01000815.1:0-17538 GCA_004319985.1 Emydocephalus ijimae
TGTGGACTTCAACTCCCAGAATTCCTGAGCTAACATGACTGGAGGAGGAATTCTGGGAGTTGAAGTCCACAAGTCTTAAAGGGGTCAAGTTTGAAGACCCCCTGGATTAAGAGAAACCGGCCCAACTGAAGCAAGATGCTGTTCATCATCTCTGTATCAACAGAGGAATGGTATCAAGAACACATGAAGGGATAGTACTGTTTTATATTGCTTTGGTAAGGCCACACTTGGAATATTGCATCCAGTTTGGTCACCACAATACATAAAAGGATGTTGAGACTCCAGAAAGAGTGCAGAGAAAAGCAACAAAGATGATTAAGGGACTGGAGGTTAAAACATACAAAGAATGGTTGCGGGAATTGGGTATGTCTAATTTAATGAAAAGAAGGACTAGGGGGTGATAGGATAACAGTGTTCCAGTATCTTAGGGGCTGCCATAAAGAAGAGGGAGTCAAGCTATTCTCCAAAGCACCTGAAGGCAGGACTAGAAGAAACAGATGGAAGATTATTAAAGAGAGATCCAACCTAGAACTAAGGAGAAATTTTCTGACGGTGAGAACAATTAACAGTGGAATTCACAGGTTGATGGTGCTCCATCAGTGAAGATTTTTAAGAAGAGATCGGACAGCTATTTGCCCAAAATGGTATGGAGTCTCTTCCTTGAGTCCAAAAGTAGGATATTAAGACTTCAGAACTTAAATATACGTTAAGTATGCATACATGGATTACATTTAACTTATTCTCTCTAAAGGGTCTGTCCCATTTTCTAATGAAAATAATATTCCAAGCAGTTTATAAAAAAGAAACCAGTAGAATACAAGTTGGGAAATGTTTCATGTTTCTAATGTTTTAGTTTAATAATTTTACGGTGGTTTTTTATGCTGCTTTAACTTTTGATTGAGAAGCATCCAGAGTTGGTTATAAAATAGATGACTGTACAAATGTAAAACAAAGCAAAACAAAATATAAAATAAAACAAAAACAAAAAAAACAAAACGAAATATAAAATAAAATAATAACAAAATAATAATAAAGTCAAATAATAAAACAAAAGAACGTATAAAATAATATAATACACTAAAATTATTAATAAAATAAAATAATAAAATAAAATAATCATAAAATATAAAATAAAATAATATAAAATAATAATAAAATATAAAATAATAATAAAATAATAAAATAAAATAAAATAATAAAATAAAATAATAATTTAAAAAACCAGCCACTTGTCTGAAATGGTGTAGGGTTTTCAAGGCCCCTTCCAGCTCTATTCTGATAAAAGATAAATAAAATGCAGTAAAATAAAACAAAACTCTGAAAAACAGACAGTGTTTATCCCTACATACCAGCCTCTTTTCTTCAATAGATAGAAAACAGCTTCATTCATTACGAGAGATGGGTTGAATCGTCTCACACAGCCAGCCAGACTCATTTCTATTTTATTTTTTTAAGGGCTAAAAGGATTCCTCTCCCCTCCAGAAACAGAGAGGTGTACACATGGATATAAGGACAATGGTGCAGGAAGGACAAAGCAAGTGAATAATAACCCCATGGAAACTATCCCCAAATCAGAAAACATTTCACCTATATCTATCTAGCTATCTCCCTGAGCATGGACTCAGGCCTCTATTCCCAGATTGCTGCATGTGGGCACAGGATAGAGGAGATGAGAGATTTTAATAGTAATATTTTTTTAAAAAAAGAGGTTTATTCTTGGTCAACAGGTTGCTATGGAACTCGAGAGAGATGGCATTCATTCCTACCGCCGGACTCCAAAGCTGTCCGTTCAAGCATGCCACAGGCATTCTTCGAATTCCACCAACTTTGGCAAGCAATACCCCCCTAGACAAACCCCAGACAGGAACTATTCCTGGGACTCCAGACAAGGCAGCGCTCACTCTATGGGGCTGGTGGGCTGGTCTAGGAGCAGAGCCTTTTGTCTCTTTTGAATCCCCCCCATCAGGTGGGAGCAGGGAGGGGGTTGGAATAGAGAATTCTTTGGAGGGGTGGGAGGCAGATATTCAGACGCGGAGAAAACCAGGGAAGAGACTCAACCATTGGAGGGGCCAGCAAATTGGCGGGTGACATGGGTAGTCCTCGCGCTATGATCACAAGTGAGCCCCAACATTCACATTGCTAAGTGAATCGTGTGTTAATTGCCCAGTTTTATGACTTTTCTTGCCACTGTTATGAAGTGAATCATTGCAGTTGCTGAATTAGCAACACGGTCGTTAAGTGAATCCGGCTTCCCCTGTAGCCTTTGCTTGTCAGAAGGTCTCAAAAGCTGATCACATGACCCCGGGACTCTGTGACCATTATAAATAGAAGCCAGTAGCCAAAAGTCTTGGTTTAAATCACATGACCCTGGGAATGCTGCCATGGTAGTGTGAAAAAGGGTCATACGTCACTTGTTTTCAGCACCGTTGTAATGTTGAATGGTCACTAAATGACCTGTTGAAAGTTGAGGATTACCTGTACTAATCAATGTCACCTGTCAGTCATTTTGCACACATCTATCCACAGGGGAGGAGGGCATGGTGGTTCAACAGTTAAAGTCGCTGCAGTTATCAGCTGGGAAACCGACAGCCTGTGTTTGAGACCTGAGTGTTGTGCGATGGGTGAGCTCCCATGCCTTGCTCCAGTTCCTGCCCAACTAGCAGTTTGAAAACATGCAAATGCGAGTAGATAAATAGAATAGAATAACAGAGTTGGAAGGAACCTTGGAGGTCTTCTAGTCCAACCCCCTGCTCCAGCAGGAAACCCTATACCATTTCAGACAAATTGTCTAGATCAGGGGTGTCAAACTTGATTTCATTGAGGGCCGCATCAGGGTTATGTTTGACCTCAGAGGCTAAGTTGGGTGTGGTCATGGTAGGCATGTCTATGGTGATCATGACCAGCTTGACATCACTTGTGTCAGAGGTGCCTGTGGCCTGATCACGCTGCCAGAGAAAACAGGCTCCCAAACTCCGTTTTCGGCTGGGACGGCCTCCTGCATCCCTCTGCCAGAAAAAAACAGAGCTCAGGAGGGCCACGTTTTTCCTGAGCTGGTCCTTCGCTACTTCAAGGGTGGCTCTGCAGGCCAGATCTAAGCACCCCACGGGACGGATCTGGCCCCTGGGCCTTAAGTTTGACACCCCTGGTCTACATGGACAGATTACCTCTCTAGATTCTCTAATCTGTGCTCTTCAGAAATCCCCATGATCATGCGGTTTACATTTAGCAGAAATTAGGTGTCCAATTCAGCCGTTCTAATCTGTTGAGCTACCGCGCCATCAGCCCCCTCGACCACACAGCGGGACAAGGGCGGTATGGACAACGGTGGGATCCGGCAGGGTGAGAGCTGTGAATCATAAACACAAAGCTTTCACTGTGGCCCAGCATAATAGATACACTACCCTTGTTGACCTTAATAGGGACACCAAGTTGACAGGTCCAGGTGGTTGCGTTGATGATAACTCAAATAAACAGGGGATTGTGGTCTGAGATGAAGAACTTGCTTTAGAGAAGGGAAAGTGGGAATCAGGTATTACACATCGGTCACGCACGAAGAGCAAGGTATCCAAAAAGAGAAGCCACCTTCTCTTAATAAAATTATGAAATAGGTACCATTGGGAAGGTAACAGCGTTCTGTGCGCCTTTGACCAGGGATGGTATTCAGGGGATTCGGACCAGTTCAGGCGAACCTCTAGAGAAAATTTAAAATGGTTCATAGAACCAGTAGGGAAAATTTCGACTGGCCCCGCCCACACGCCCCTGCTGTTACCTCTCACTTCTCCTATATTCTGTTGTTTCTTAGCTCAGCTGATTCACAGGGCAGAGTGGATTGCCACGCCTCAGCCGAGCTAAGAAACAGCTGATAGTCGGTGTTGCTGTTATCTGTGCATGCACGAATCATGCATTCGGCGCGCTCCGGGGAAGGTAAGAAACAGCTGGTGGTCGCTGTTTGTCCCATTTGTGCGTGCACGAAGCAGGGGGCAGGAGACAGAAAAGTTCAGCCAAGTCTTCTCCTCCTTCTCCTTATTTTGTCAGCCCACGCCCAAAGGTGGAGGGTTGGAGGGAAAGGTACGTACACAGGCAATTGCCCTGTCTCTGAAGCATCGCCCATCTGACTGAGTGGGCATGGCCAACTCGACATCCCTTACAAGCTGCTGCCCCACCTTGCCATGAATGACGCTGAGTTGGCCATGCCCACCCAGTCACATGGCCACCTAGCCACGCCCACCAAGCCATGCCCACACAACTGGTGGTAGTGAATTTTGAATCCCACCACTGTCTTTGATGTATACCCATGCTGGCCACATAACCACAGAAAATGGCTTCATACAACACCAGCTCCCTCAGCCAAAAAATGGAGATGACCACACCCTGCAATTGGACACGAATCAGAAACCTTTACCTTTTCTCTACAGCGGTGGTGCAGACTTCAGCTTGGCTGTGATTTCCCACTAGAGTAGAGAGATACCTCGCAAAGGACTCTAATGACCTATAAGTGTCAACCCCTGTCAAGCACTTCCCTCTATAAATATGCTTCTGCCTAGACACGTCACCATATATTCTGAAAGTCCTTCTTTGGAATCACCAATCCGTGGGGCCTCTCTAATTAATCAGTGGTAAAGGGAAGACAGGGGACATATTCATCACTTATACCGCGAATCTGAAGATGAACACATCTGCTTAGGGAATAGTTGGACTTTTGAACACTGAATCAACTCAAGTATGGTGTCAACCAAACTGTTGTGGCCTGTTGGCCTCCGGCCCTTCCAGCAGCCGAATTAGAGGAGGAGGAGGAGGTGTGGGAGTCAGGGTCAGCATCAAGGCAACCTAAGAGCTCCAAGGGGGAAGAGGAAATGCAGCTGGAAGAGCGAGAGTCAGAGGCTGAGCCTAGACTATCCGTCAGCCCTCAAATGGAGAGTCAACAGCCCCTAGGTCTGGAGGTGGCTGATGAGGAAGAGGAGGAACAGCTGGGTCCAGTGCCTGACACTGCACAAAAGGCAGAGGAGAGGAGAGCAATGGAAATCTATGAGCCGGTCCTTGGGAAGGAAGAGCCACCACTGCTAGCAAAACCCCACCCTAGCTCTGGAGATAAAAGGTAGGGGGCGGAGATGAATAGACATGGTAGAGAACTATTCATCTCCCTGCTGGTGCTCCTAATAAGGAATCATTTATTTAACTTCAGAGGGTTTGTTGTGTTTGGGGAGCTGGGTCAAAACACAAACACAGAAAACTGTAGCTCTTGAAATCGGGGTATTGTGGCAATTGAAATTCAAAAGCAGTGGGATATATAGCATCAATCAACAACTTGAATGTATTTTTCCCCCCAGGTACACATGAAAGCAGCTGTGTGACTCTAAGAAAAGATGCAACTGCTTTAATGAGTTGCAGACAGGTGGCAAGATGTCTGCCCCATAAGCATGCTCTTTATAAACACAACTTTAGGACCATTTTGAATATGCGGTGGTCATGTACTGTAGTACAAAATGTCAATAAGTGAAGACAGAGAGCCAGTTTCTGCCAGATAAATAACAATAGCACTTAGACTTATATACCGCTTCACAGTGCTTTTACAACCTCCTCAAAGTGGTTTACAGAGTCAGCCTCTTGCCCCCAGCAATCTGACTCCTCATTTTACCCATCTCGGAAGGATGCAATGCTGAGTCAACCTTGAGCCTGGTGAGATTTGAACTGCCAAATTTCAGTCAGCCAGCAGTCAGCAGAAGTAGCCTGCAGTACTGCACTCTAACCACTGCACCATTGTAGCTAAACCTTGTTAATTCTGTCATCATTGGATGCATTGTGGATTCCTATTTCACCCTAGGCTTCTATTCCATACCCAGTGGCTATTAGCTAGGCCAGGGATGTCCAACCTTGGTAACTTTTAAGACTTGTGGACTTCAACTCCCAGAATTCCCTAGCCAACCATGGAGTTGAAGTCCATAGATCTTAAAGTTGCCAAGATTGGACACCCCCTGAACTAGGCTATTTCTGAACTTAGGTTTAGTCATTTTCCAGAAAAGTGTAATAACCTTTCCCGGAAATAATCAGCAGGTAGCAGACACAAAGAAGGTATTGTGAAGATCATCTGGAGAACCTCCTGCTGCTTCGCACCTGCTACATGTTAATCATGCAACTTGACCGTTGGCCAATCCACCTGTCTAAAAATCTGCTGAAAGTCACCCCACTCCGTTTCACGAAGAGTCATTGATGTTGTTCTTCCTGCAGACAGGTGAGATTTGTGGGTTGGAGATCTGGAAGCATTCATCCTTTTCCTTAACTCGACTCACAATAACTAGGGACAACATTCTTTGTGCCAGCCTACTTTTCAAGGACTGAGGAATACTTTTTTATTTCCTTCCTTGGAATCAATACTTGGGTGAGGGTTTAACCTCACATAATGTAGGGAAACCCTTTCACTACGGTAACTGGAAATAAATGAAGTTGTAATTCAAAAATCCATAATCACCAGTTTGATAAACAGTCTGATTTAACCTGTGTGATAGGACATAATCTTCTCCAACGGTAATCTGGGTGGAGGTGGAATGGTCCAGTCAGAGCAGGGCTGAGTTTTCTCAAGCTTACTGAAAAAAACATTGGGCTCCAGGTAAGTAGACAAACAGGTGGAATTGTTCTTCCTTTTGAATCCCACCCCTGCTTAGAAGACGAGGCTAACATTCTAATGTTTTTACTTTTATTAAAACCTTAAATGTTTTGTTTGAAAGGCTGTCTTCTCCCCGTTATATCTACCCAACCTATCAGAGCAGGAAAGCAAGGAATACTTCTCCTAAGGAGGTTGATCTAGTGGGACCAAAAGAAGGGACTTCTTTGTGGTGGCTCCTTCCCTCTGGAACATCATCCCTGCAGAAATAAGATTGGCAGTGACTTGGAAACCCTTTCACAAGGCCAGGAGGACTTGCCTGTGTCAACGGGCCTTGAGAACTTAGAGAGGAATGTAACCCATCAAAAATTTATTTGATTAATTGTTGTCACCAGGGAATTGGGTATGTGTGTGTTGATGCTTTTTATTGTTCTATAAAAGATTTTTAACTTTGCAAGCTGCCCAGGGAGTCACTCCTGGTGAGTTGGGTGTCCATGTAAATTTTCTTAAATAAATAAACAAACCTTCTAATTGTTTTATACTGCTTCTTTACTGTGATTTACGGAAATGTAAGCCTCCCAGAATTGCTCCAGAGATGGGTGGCATACAAATTAATAATATTAATAATAATAATAATAACAATTCCAATGGATTCAAACAGAATAATTGCCAAGAAATTCCACGTATGTGCCAGTACCTTCTAGCAGAATTATCACTTACCCACTGCAGTGATTCAGAGGTGGCATTCAGCCGGTTCTGACCAGTTCTGGAGAACCAATTGTGGAAATTTTGAGTAGTTCGGAGAACCGGCAAATACCACTTCTGACTGGCCCCGCCCCCATCTCTTCTCTGCCTCCCAAATCCCAGCTGATTGGTTGGGTCCTCTTTGGAGAAGAGAACGGAGCTGGAAAGCAGGTTTGTGGGGTGGGGTTAATGGGGATTTTACAGTATCCTTCCCCTGCCACACCTACCAAGCCACGCCCACAGAACCAGTAGTAAAAAAAAAATGAATCCCACCACTGCGGTGATTCACTTAACAAGTGTGGCAAGAAAGATCGTAAAATGTGGCAAAATCCACTTAGCAACTGCCTCACTTAGCAACAGAAATATTGGGCTTGACTATGTAGGTGGAGGACTCCTGCTAACAGTTTTCCAGAATCACGTGGGGACACAAACCAGAATTAGCCCGATCAGCCTGTCATTCCAGCAATTATTTTAATATCTGATACATTTACACAGAATTTCAACTCTCTTAATTGCTAGTAATTTGAGAAGAAAATAGTTGAAGATGATTATAGCATATATTATAGCAACTATTACATTACATTATAGTATATTTTAATAGCTATAGCTACATTTGGCTTTTAAAATCTCAATGGGAAAAAAAGGCTAGCATTGCGATCCTACTGTTTGTACTTATATGTGGGATTTTAAAGAGAATGTTATCTGATTTATTATTGAATTTAAGCCCAACTTTGAGCCCTGAAGGCTGATTGACATAATAACTGTATTTATTTATTAATCGTATTTCATTGCCATCCATCCCATACAAAGGGACTCTGGGTGGTGTACAATAATTGAATAAAACAGGAACTTGATTTAAAAAACCCATCACTATCAAAAGATAAAAAAGAGATGATTAAAAGAAGAATATTATCAAAAGTTTTGAAATATACAAAGAGCACAGAGAAAGCAAGAACACAAATCACAAGGCAGCCTTCTTCGACTTAGAGTATTTAAATGGCTCCCAGACCTAATGAAGTCCTTCCTGAGAGGCCTTCACAAGTTCACAAGGTTGAGAAACACTTCGGACTTTAACTCCCAGAGTTCATAGCTGACTGGGGAATTCTGGGAGTCCACACGCTTTTAAAGTTCCCAAGGTGAGAAACACCATCTTAACAATAGCAGGGAAGGGAGCCAGCCTAACTTTTTTTGGCGGGGGAATGTTCCACAAAGAGAAGGCCCATCTCCTTGGACCTATCTACTGTGCAGACGGCAGTGGAATCAGACAGTGGGGAAGAACGAGAACCAGTCTGGGAGTCTGGAGAGGATTTGGATGAGGGTCCTGCATCCGATGCAGAGATGGGGCCAGGACCCTCTGGGAGTGGGGTGCTGACTCTGGAGCCTCCAAAGTCTGGCAGTTGCGAGGAAGAGGAATAAGGGGAGCCTGTTCCTAGCGTGTATGTGCGCAGAGCTGCTAGAAGGTAAGAGCAGCTGAGACAAAAGGGGCAACTCGGGAGTAAGGCTGGGCGGTGATTGCCCCTCCCATAAGATATAAGGGACACGCAAAGGTAGAGAAGCCTTTGTAGGAAGCAAAGTCATTTCGCTCTGTTTGGATTAGTCCTTGAAGCTCTGTGTGGACTTTTCACTTCAGTTGGTTTTTTATAATTCATTTGGCACTTTTGTTGTTGGCAGCCATTCAAAGGAGAGAAAGGTGGGTGCTTATTTCGAGGGACTGTTTGGGACTCAATATAGGCTGGGAATGAACATAATTCCTAGCGTTGAAATAAAACCAGAGTTGTTTTAACTAAGCGGAGTGCTTAATTACAGTCTGGGAAGCCTTGGTCAGAACACCTACCAAATGCAAGTCCTTGGCTGATGGAATCCCTAACATGCTTTGAGGGAGCCATTCGTCTCTCAGCTTACAACTACTGACCATCTGATGTCACAACAGCACTGAAAAAAATGATTTACAATGGGCCCTTGCTCTTATGACCGTTGCAACATCCCCAGGGATGCCAGACCAAAATTGGGACACTTAGCAACCCAATGGTTTTAAGACTATCCCAGAGCCATGTGACCACCATAGGCCACCTTCCCAGCTGGCTTCTGACAAGCAAAGTCAATAGGGGAAGCTAGACTTGCTTAATGACTGTATGATTCACTTAACAACTCTCCTGATTCACTAGAGTGTGGGAGTGCCTGGCCTCCTGGCCACCGGCTCATCTGGGGGGGGGGAGCCGCCGGGTTCCGGATTTGTAGTAAAGAACTGCAGAGGGGTTGGATGTAAACACTAGACCAGTGATGGTGAACCTTTTCAGCACCAAGTGCTCAAACCAGAAACTGCGTGCATGTGTGTGTATGCGTGCATGCCAGAGTACCAGAAAACCGAAGACCAGTGTGCACATGCCTGTTTTTGTGGTGTTTGTTTGGAGGCCATTTTGGGGCTATTTTCAAGCCATTTTGGGGTGCAAAAAATGGCCTGAAAAATGGCTCCAAAGTGGCCAAAAAACCAGGCCATTTTGGGGGGCGTTTTCCAGTGCTCCAGCATCCACAAAGACCAGCTGGCCAGAAACCAGAAGAGTAGCTGGCCGTAGTGCGCGTGCCCACTGAGAGGGCTCAGCATGCCATCTCTGGCACGCATGCCATAGGCTCATCAGCACTAGACCATGGGGTAAGTAGGGAGAGCTTTGGTGCTGGGCCGTTTTGTGAGGGCTGCTCAGAGCCATCTTTTGTGTGCAGTGGCAGGTGGGGTGGCAAAGCACCTCCTAGGTTTTCTAGGCTTCGGCCCCAGCCTTTCTCTTACGAGAGGCTGCCGGTGAAAGCGAGGAGAAAGATGCCCAGGCTCCATTCATCCGAGCGGAGGGGTCATTGCTGCACGGAATCCGGTTCCGACTCTCGCCAACCTTAGCCCTAATTAAGGCTGAGAGGTGGTGAAGTGCCTGTTGTGTTTATTTCAAAGGCCAGGTGAGCCGCTCTGTGAGGAGAGGCTGGGAGGGGAAGGCCTAGGTACGCTCTTCAGCCAGTTCACCAAACTGCATGATAAGTTAGCTACCGGTTCTAGGGAACCGCTACGAACCGGCTCAATCCCACCACTGCTTTCATAGTTAAACCCAGCATCTTGATTTGGACACAGAAGCAGACTGGCCACCAATGAACCTCATGTGTGGGGGAGTAATTATTGTAATTCTGTGATTTATACTCCCAATATATTGGAAATACATTTCATATTTACAAAGTCTGCATTACTTTTACTATTAATCTTCTCATCACTCCTTATCGCCCCGCACCTCCCCCTTGTGACAATACGATTTATATTGATTGTTTCCTACTATGATTTGATTGCTTATTGTTTCCTATGACTATCATTAAGTGTTGCGCCTGATGATTCTTGACTCTTGACGAATGTATTTTTTCCTTTATGTATACTGAGAGTATTTGCACCAAGACAAATTCCTTGTGTGTCCAGTCACACTTGGCCAATAAAGAATTCCATTCCATTCGTTGAGGAAGGTTGGTTCACAAAATTACAGGTAGTCCTTGAGTTATAACCATTCATTCAATGTTACAACAGCACTGAAAAAAGTTTCTTATGACCATGTTTCACACTTACAACCATTGTAGCATCTCCATGGTCATGTGATCAAAATTCAAATGCTTGGAAACTGATTCATATTTATGACCGTCGCTGTGTCCCAGGGTCCTGGGGTCCCCTTTTGGGACCTTCTGACAAGCAACGTGAATGGGGAAGGCAGATCACTTCCCAATCATGTTACTGGCTTAACAGCTGCAGTGATTCACTTAACTGCCGTGGCAAGAAAGGTCGTAAAATGGGGCAAAACTCACCTAACCATTGTCTCACCTAGCGGCAGAAATTTGGGTATCCATTGTGGTCATAATTTGAGGACTACCTACACCTCAATTTTTATAACATGGAACCTGTGGTTCAGCTACCTTCTCTCATTTTAAAGTGAAAATATTTATTTATTTATCAAATTTGTATAGCCACCCCATCTCACCAAAGGCAACATTTAAAAAGATGATTTTAAGAATTATGAAAACATAATGTAATATTTTTCTATCATGCATCACCCACTTATTGTTCCACTCACCTTAACATCAAGGCTTTAACCTTCAAAGTTAGCTAATCCTTTTATGAATAGATCAATATCACATATAGGGAGATTTTAAGCTTCTGAAGCACAGCACACCGTCAGATATCAGCAAAATTAAATTTGCAGATTTGCAAACATTTTCATATCAGAATGGAAGAAATAAATCCACCTTCAAGTCAACTTCGATTTTTACTAATGACATGACCGGGGTCTGTTTTGTTTTCCTGACAAAACCCAGAAGTGTTTTTTTCTACGGTTTCCTTCCCAAAATGTTTGTTTCTTTTATTTCCTCAAACTCCCTGAGATTTCCTGATGGTGCCCATTCCAAATCCTCACTCACTTCAACCCCACCTAGCATTTATTGAGACCAGAGAGGTGCTGCCCCCTACGGAGGATAGCTGTAACTACTGTATGACTTTAAATCTTGTTAAGATTTATTTTATACTAATCTGTCCAGACTAACGGCTTCCCTTTTATCACACCCAAGCACAAAAGGTAATTTAATACCATACTCCTGCTTTAGCAACATTATTAATTGGCGCACTCCGAGCTTTACTTGTAAGACAGTGGTAACGTCATTTCTGAATATTGCAACGGAACGAAAGCAAGAGTTCCATCCCACTTCTCGCTGAATAACTACAATCAACACTTTATGCCCTTTGGAGTACAGTTTGTACCGCAACTACAATACATGTTGAACTTCCAGGTTCTCTTCCCTTTTAAAAATCAATGAAGCCAGAAAAAAAAAAGAGAACAAAAAGAGGTTACTGGTTGGTTTGGAAAAGCAAAAAAAAAAAAAGGGGGGGGGGAAAGGGGGAAAAAAAAGAATTTATATTGCCTGAGATGATTAAATTCTGTTCAAGGATTTAATGCAACTGTTTGTGTACATGTCAGTTGAATTGAAGAGTGTAAATATTAAAACTGTGAAGCAGCCATAATTAATTTAGTAGCTGTGATCGAATGCAAAAGTGGGGAGATAATAAGGCGCCTTCCTCACACTATATTTCACTCCCATCAGGCCAATATTTCCAGGAAAGGAAGAAAAACATATTAAACAATCAATCGTGGCCAGGCACAACTCAACCCTTTTCTTAGATCCCTACCCTAATGCTGTTAAAATCAGCAAGTGCTTAGATGGGATTAAATCTACTAATTGTTATCTGCTAACTTGCCTCTCTATCTTAACTGTGTTTAAAAACTAATTAGCAAACAGGTGAGGCTTTCCATCGCAGTTCTGTACGTTAGAAAGATTCAAGAAGAAAGAAAGCATAAATAATCCTAATTTTGAACTTGCAAATTAGGCACTTCACTGACAGACTCTGAAACAACTGATACGCGGAGGTGTGACTCACAGCCCTACTAACCTGCATATTAAAATTAATATCTGCTACCACCCAGCAAACAGTTTTTAATGCTCTAGGCTCTTTTCTTTCCACTTGTAAGACATGAAAATCACAAATAGGACCAAACTTTCTTCTCTAAGCCAACATTTCAAACAGCTTCTCTAAGCCAACATTTCAAACAACAACATTTCTTCTCTAAGCCAACATTTCAAACAGCTGCGCAAAGTTTGAAAAAAATCATTTTCTGTCTCCATGGGATCAAGGGCCATTGCAAAGTGTCTTCCTAGTCTTCCTGCTCAGTTTAAAACATTAAGCCCAAAAGTCCAATCTTGACTACTTTAAGACATCTGGACTTCAACTCCCAGAATTCTCTACTGGTTGGGGAATTCTGGGAGTTGAAGTCCACAAGTCTTAAAGTTAGCCGAGATTGGACATCCCTGCGTTAAGCAGTTGAGGTCTTTTGTCAGGACGGCTGCTCCATTAATCAAAAATTCCTTACCTTTATAAAATGCCTTGGTCACATCCTTGCTGGTTTTAGCAGAGTTCTTCAAAGAGGAGACAGGACCCGGTCGTACTTGTGGTCATTTCAAGCAGGTTTATTTCCACCACCACCCCCCAAAAGAGAGAAAAACTTAGCTCCCTGGCTGCTACTTCCTAAACAGCTTGCAGTCCAAAAAGGCAGGTGGATTTCTGCAGAGACACAGCACGCTTGGAGAGCAGCCAAATTGGGGGCTCAGCATAGCTCAGAGCTCAAATTACTTTTCTTTTACCTGCCAATTACCAGCCAGCCTCAGCTGACCAAGACTGGAGTGGTGATGGTGATGTCAGGGGAGAATCGGAGAGCCAGGAAGGCGGGTGTGTGTGGGGGAGAGATATCAGTGTGAGTCACTGTCACTCCCTCCCTGTATGTGTGTGTGTGTAGAGAACTGACTTGCATCACTGCCGAAAGGAAAGATGGCGGGACTTTCTAACAGGCAGCTCAACACCCTGCCAAGAATATATCTCATGAAAATCACTTCAAAGAAAGGTGATTTCCTGGTCGATTGGCTCGTTTCATAGGACCGCTTTATAAAGCCTTGGAATACTGCATCCAGTTTTGGTCACCACAAGATAAATAAAAGAGGTTGAGACTCTGCAAACAGTGCATAGCAGAGCAACAAGAATGATGAAGGGGCTGGAGGCAGTTGTGGGATTCAGCCAGTTGGCACCACTTTGGGAGAACTTGTTGTTAACTTTCTGAGCAGTTTAGTGAACTGGTTGTTGGAAGAAATCATTAGGGCAGAGAACTGGTTGTTGAATGATACAACAGTGGTGGGACTCATCTCTGAAGGGGATGAGTCTGCCTACCGTGATGAGGTGGACCAGTTGCTTTTGTGGTGTGGAGACAATAACTTGGTCCTCAACACCAATAAGACCAAGGAGCCTATAGTGGACTATATAGAAGGAACAGATCAGACTTCCAGCCCTTGCTTATCAAGGGAGACCGAGTGGAACAAGTGGCCAGTTTTAAGTTTCTGGGTGTTACCATAAAAGAGGACCTGACCTGGGGTGCTCACGTTGCAGCCCTGGTCAAAAGGGCCCAGCAGAGATTATACTACCTGAGACTTCTCAGGAAACAAACCACTGAATGAAAAACTGCTGCTGCACCATAGAGAGTATCTTAACATAATGCACCTCTGTATAGTTTGCCAATTGCACAGGGGTAGATAGGACAGCACTCCAGAAGGTTAATGCCATTGCCCAGAGGATCACTGGCTGCCCTCTCCCCTCTTTGGAAGAGCTTTATAGCTCCAGCTGCCTTAAGAAAGTCCTAAATATTCTCAAAGATCCATCTCATCCTGGGAACCCTTTCTTTGAACTATTACCATCTGGCAGACAGTACAAAATAATAAAAACAAGGACAAATAGGCTGAAAAACAGCTTCTATCCCAGGGCAGTAGTTCTTTTGAATTCTGCTGTATAGTGCAGTGTTGGTGTGGTGTCAGGGGTTTTCGGTTCAATGTGTGGAGGGTGAAGGATGTGTGTTTGTGTTTATTTTCATGGTCATGATGTGCACTGAAGATGGTGTTTGATTTTGTTGGACGAGATGCAATGATAATAAAGTAAACTAACTAACTAACTAAATTATTTGAATCCCACCATTGGAGGCTAAAACATACGAAGAATGGTTGCAGGAATGGAGTATGTCTAGTCTAGTGAAGAGAAGGACCAGGGGAGATACGAGAGCAGTCTTCCAATATTTGAGGGGCTGCTGCAAAGAAGAGGAAGTCAAGCTATTCTCCAAAGCTCCAAAGAAGGCAGGACGAGAAGCAATGGATGGAAACTAATCAAGGAGAGAAGCAACCTAGAACTAAGGATAAATTTTCTGACAGAACAATTAACCGGTGGAACAATTTGCCTTCAGAAGTTGTGGGTGCTCCATCACTGCAGGCTTTTACGAAGAGACTGGACAACCATTTGTTTGAAATAATACAAGGTCTCCTGCTTGGGCAGGGAGGTTGGTCTAGAAGACCTCGAAGGCCCCTTCCAAAGCTGTTATTCTGTTCTGTTAAACTTTAGCAAATAAAGGTGATTTACTGGTTGGTTGGTTTCATCTTTTTCAAATGAAGTTCTTTTAATGACGTTTTTATGATCTTGAATTGCGTTTTTGAAGCCATCCTGGGGCTGTTAAGGGAGCGGCTTATCTGTTTCCTAAGCAAATGACAAACAAATCAAATCAAGAGAAGTCCTAACCCTATTTTGAGAATGATGGCAGACTTCACCACTCGATACAATAGCATCAGTATTTATTTATTTATTTTGTTTTCATGGTTTTTAAAAATTGTTTTAATGGTATTTATAAATTTTAAACTGACGCCCAGAGTCACTTGGCTGAGTTGGGCAGCTTTGAAAAACGAATGAAGAAATGAAGAAATAAATATTTTCCAATGAGTCGATGGTTTGAAAACAGCAATCCGGCCTTTGGCATGATGCCCTTCAAATATTTGGGACTGAAACACCCAGATTTGTTATATATAAAGTCTACAGTTATGAGAATTGTAGTTCCTTTTGAAGAAAGGAAAGAAGGAAGCCTCTGGAAGTTTAATAGCAAATATGTTTTGCATGCATGGAAATTCCCACCTCCATTAGTAAACAGCTCTGTGGACAAATATTTGTATATTTATTAATAATGTTTCTAAAAAGATGAAGAGCTTACTACTCAAAAGTTGATGGTTAACTCAACTAAAGTACATGATGGATGTGTAGTGTTGATGGCAGACAATGTCAACCAAATAGTTGGAATTTATGTGGTGTTTGATACAATACCACTGTTTCTTTCTCTATGCCACTATGTTTGTATACAGTTTGCAGTTTCCCAGTTGTGATTCAAGTTTCATCTCCTTTCCTTCCTTCTCATACAACTTCCTTCTTTCTTTTTCCCCTTCCTTCCCTCCTTCTGACATATTTTCCTCTTCTTTCTTTTTTCCTTCCCTCCTTCTCATACAACTTTCTCTTTTTCTCCTTCCTTCCTTTCTTCTAACATATTTTCCTCTTCTTTCTCTTTTCTCCTTCCTTCCTTCCTTCTTTCTCATATAACTTCATTCCTTCTCTTTTTTCTCATCCTTCCTTCCATGTTCTTTTCTGTTCTTTATTTCCTTATATTTCTTTAAATGTTTTTCTTTCCCTGTCTTTTTCTGGAAAACTCTTAAAGAGAAATAAAGAAAAAAATCAATTTCAGGAGTCCTTCTCCCTCCCTCCTTTTCATCTCAAAAAATCTCTATCAAAATCATCCTTGGAAAGACATTTAAGGCAGCTGCCAAAGAAGCTGACAATTAAATTCACCGCAACTTTTCCAAACTGGCTTTTAACAAAGTCTAATTTTGCATTTTGAAAGCTTTAAAGTTTTGGATTTAATTTTTATTGCATTTCTGATCTGCTTGATTTATTTTTGTATGCCTTCCAATTTGCTTTTGAGGGGGTAGAAAGGCTGTATTGTTTGGATGGCTTAGCCTGGGCTAAAAGCTTTCAAATACAAGCTCACTTTACATTGATCCATCTAAATCTTCCATGGAAGGAAAAAAATATGAAAAAGAAAAAATATTCACATCAGACCTGACAAGGTCAGAATCCTATGTCTCCAATGCCATCAGTCTGATTCATTTTGCCTGTAGCCTTATCCAAAGAGAAGAGATGATTAATCTTTGCACAAACCTATCTCAAGCAGAACATTACAAACTGCTGTTTAAGCAAGATGTCCATGGCAGTGATTTTATTCATAACCGTTGGAACCAAATCCATCTGCTAATTGATTTCATTCACAAAAAGCGGGATTGACTGGATTTAATTTCTGCAGGCTCTGAGCCAAAGCTTGCATGAAATGACATTAATATGGTAAGAAATGGAGGGGAGGGGAAGGAATAGGCAGTTTGGTTTAAGGAGGAGTGACTTAAAAATTAAAAATAAAACTGCTAGTGGCCTTGTGGTTCTTGAAGAGCAATTCCATTTATCTATCTATCTATCTATCTATCTATCTATCTATCTATCTATCTATCTATCTATCTGTTGTGTATGCAATATGATTAATAAAGTGTGAGCTTGGAGTAAGTGCAGGGTTCTGGCCCTGCACTTCTGATTGGCTGTTAAGCAGCCGGACCGGATTGGCCCATCCCAGGGAATCTGATTGGCCCTTCACAGAGAATTTTTATTGGTTATAAGAGCTAGCGTTCCTAGCTCGTTATTGGTTAAACTTTACAAGGGTTGCCTATATAAGGCGGGTTTTACT
>BHEV01000816.1:0-19650 GCA_004319985.1 Emydocephalus ijimae
TCCCTCCCCCTCCCCTCTCTCTCCCTCCTTCCCTCCCTCCCTTCCTCCCCCCAAGGCCCAACTGTCCATTGGTGCATCAAAAGTGACCTCTTGCATGGACGTCCCCTCTCCTCTGGTCCTTCAGAGACCTCAGAGTGGACTTCCTTCTCTGGCCTCCCTGCAGGTCCCGTCCCTCCAGGGGACCGAGGGAAGGAAGTTTCTCTGGTTACAGAATACCGGAGTCGGAAGGTGCCTTGAAAGTCTCCAAAAAAAGCCTCTGGTCCCCCCCCATCCCCTGGAGCCCCTTCTTGAGGGGGAGGGAAGACCAAGATGGACCCCCATAGCACACCCAGAAGGAGAAGCCCCTCCCTCTGGACATGTCCACCCCCAGGATTCCAAGCCAAAAGGAAGGAGCTCAATTAGAGACTAAGAGATTACGATTAAGATAACCTTTATGGTCATTTTCTATTGTCAACCCATTAAAAATGAAATTATGTTGCCTGCTCTCAAAAAAAAAGTGTATCTCTACCCATCTTCATATATAACATACATATACACATGCCATATACATGCACACGTGTGTGTGTAGATAGATAGATAGATAGATAGATAGATAGATAGATAGATAGATAGATAGATAGATAGATAGATAGACAGACAGACAGGCAGGCAGGCAGGCAGATGGACCCTAACATACAAATACACATAAATCTTAATCATTCTCCACCTTGAATACATAGCAGAAGGAGGAAACTTGAGAGTTCAGAAGATTGATGCTACATGGAAGAAAGATGGCTGAATCTGGAGGCTCTTTGGGTACCATGAAGCCCCCTCCCAAAGGAAAGAAGGAAAGGGGGATATGCAGTATAGCAGACAGTCCTGCGGACCCAGCTCAAGCATCGCTTCTGGTGTCCAGCTCAGAGTTCACTCCAGAAGGAACTGGCTGGGTTTGGTGGGGGGGGGAGGTGGGCAGGTGGGGTGCAGCTCCAGCTAACCCTAACCAAAGGAGGCTGTGTGTGTCTCCTAGGTCTAGACATGGTCTGGGCACCCGGAGGTCTGTCTGGGGTCTTTCGGGCTCTCCTTGTGTCCATCAAAGGGAGAATTGATGTAAAGAAAAGATGTTGTGATGCCAAAGCAGAAATTGGTATGGTGGGGCTGTTCCTCCTGATAGGTACCCATCCCCACTCTGTGGAAGCCATGAGACAGACCCTCCATGTCCCTCTCCCACTGGCACTTGACCTCTCCTCCTTCTGAACCACCATTGGTGGAATGGTGACCCCACCCCAGGTCAGCTGCTGTTGGGCACTCTGGTGGAGAAGAGGTCCAAAACTGGTCCAAGCTCAGGGGACAGGAAGGTCCATAGTTTCTTAATCTTAATCAGAATATGTTCAGAGTATAGCAACATAAATTCAGCACCAGAAAAGTAAACACAGATGGCTGAGGTTTCATTTAACTTCTTTATAATATATAAAGTAAAGTTTACAATACCAGTTGTAGATTTCTCCAACATGGAGCAAACTCAGACAAAGGCAGACATGTGACAGGTTCAGAGCAGAACAGCAACCCAGGAGCTCAGAAACAGACATCAGTTTCACTTTAGTTCAGCAAGCAAGCAGGCAAGTCAGTTTCTCTTTCACTTTAGAGCTGAGCATAGAACAGAGATAAACCACACCCAGATTCTCAAAGAGGGTTTCAGCCCTCAATTCAGCTCTCATTGGCTGACCTGGTTATAAGCTCTCTTTCAGCTCATGAATATACTCTGACAGAATAGAGCTCAGGGGGACCTTTGAGGTCTTCTAATCAACCCCCCTGCTCAAACAGGAGACCCCACACCATTTCAGACAAGTGGCTGTCCAGTCTCTTCTTAAAAACCTCCAGGGAAGAAGCACCCACAACTTCTGAGGGCAACTTCTGTTCCACTGGTTAACTGTCCTCACTGTTAGGAAGTTTCTCCTTAATTCCAGGTTGCTTCACTCCTTGGTTAGTTCACTACCCATTATTGTCTTCTCCTGTCCTCTGGTGCTTTGGAGAATAATTTCACCCCCTCTTCTTCTTTGTGGCAGCCCCTCAAACACTGGAAGACTGTTATTATCATGTCACCCCGAATCCTTCTATTCTCTAGACCAGGGGAGTCAAACTCACATTGACATGTTATCATCACGTGACGTATTGGGACTTTTTCCCCCTTCACTAAATCGGAGGTGGGCGTGGCCAGGATGTGACGCATCCAGCCCGTGGGGCGTGATTTTGACCGCTCTGCTCTAGACCAGCCAAACCCAATTCCTGCAACCTTTTTGTATTTCCTGCTTTAACCTCCTCTTGAACCAAATAAAAGAGATACATTAAAAAAAACCCTCGGTCAACTCTACTGTTCCCGTCAAGATCACCCAGTGCCCATTTATAAGCAGATCCAGCCCACTAATTTCATGAGGGACACCACGGCAGCTGAGCTCGGACACAATTTAGAAATTGTACAATTGCTGGTCCTGAGACACGGCCGGCTGTTTGCGTTGTCCACGTAGGTTCTGCAGTTCCGTGAACAAGAACGTCTCTCTACGGGACATCCTCAGGGGCAGCCATGTCACAAGGATAAATTTTTTCAGCCTGATGACCTCTAAGCAATGAAGGCCCCTATTCTCCAAAGCGCCTGAAGGCAGGACGAGAAGCAGCGGGTGGGAACCGATCCAGGAGAGAACCAACCTGAGAGGGAGGACAATTAACCGGTGGGACTGTTTGCCTCCAGAAGGTGTGGGGGCTCTGCCACTGGATCAATTTGTCTGCAATGGTCCAGGGAAGGAGTGGACTTAAGACTTGTGGACTTCAATGCCCAGAATTCCCCAGGCAGCATGGGTATCTGGGGAATTCTGGGAGCTGAAATCCAAGAGTCTCATAGTTCCAAAGTCGGACACCCCTGATATAGGGTCTGACATTCTGTTACTCTGTGACTTCTCACCATTCCATCCATGTTCTTTGTGTAGCTACTACACCAACACTCTAAATGTGGAGTAATATTATGGCAATCCACTGCAGTCTCTTTGCCATGAAAACTGTACAGGATGGACAGGACCAGAAGGCAAAAAGATACAATGCTGGGAGATGAGCCCCTCAGGTCAGATGGTGTCCATTAGGCTGCTGGGGAAGAGCATAGGGTTAGTACTAGTAGCGCCAGAAAGAGTGAAGTGACTGGGCCAAAGCCCAAAGGATGCTCAGCTGCAGATGCATCTGGTGGTGAAAGGGAAGTCCGGTCCTGTAAAGATATAGTCTCCCTAGGAATCTGGAATTGAAGATCCATGAATCAAGGCAAGCTGGATGTGGTCAAACAAGAGATGACAAGACTGAATATCAACATTCAGATGACCATCAGGTATATTCCTATGGGCAAGAATCCCTCAGAAGAAATGGAGTAGCCTTCATAGTCAATCAAAGAGTAGGAAAAGCAATACTGGAATACAATCTCCAAAATGACAGAATGATCTCAGTGTCAGCCCTACCAGAGCTGGGGCTGCTATTCTGTGGGGAGGACGGTCATTTGCTTCCTTGCAGCAATCAACAGAAGGGAGGATGATCTGGCCTTGTGTAGCAGCCTCCTATGCATGCCTGAAAAACAGCTAGTTTCAAACCAGCTGGGGAGTGCCGTTCTCCTTGTGTGAAGAATGGAGGTTATAGGGTGCGGTGAAGGCGGTGGTGTTGCGTGGCTACATAGGTGGTGGGAACTGCTCAATAGGCAGCTCTGACAAAAAATAGTTTGTTGCAAGTCAGTTTGTGCCGTGTTTTCACCCAGAGATAAAACGACATTGGCAGAAGGTTTGTTTTTTGTCTTTCATTTACCTGCATAAGAAATGGAACCTGACACTCAGTTCGAATCCAAGGCAAAACATTCAACATCACAGTATTCCAAGTCTATACCCCGACCAATGGTGCTGAAGAGGAAGAAATTGACCAGTTCTATGAAGCCCTACAGCACTAGGGTTACACCAAAAAATGATGTCCTTATCATCATGGGGGATTGGAATGCTAAAGTAGGAAGCCAAAAGATAACTGGAATAGCAGGCAAGTTTGGCTTTGGGGTACAAAATGAAGCAGGGCACAAGCTGATAGAATTTTGTCAAGGGAATAGCAAACCCTCTTTTCCAACAACCCAAGAGATGACTCGACACAGGGACATCACCAGATAGTCAACACAGAAATCAGATTGACTATGTGCTCTGCAGTGGAAGATGGGGAAGCTCTATACAGTCAGTAAAAACAAGACCAGGAGCTGACTGGAGCTGAGATCATGAGCTTCTCATTGCAAAATTTAGGCTTAAACTGAAGAAAGTAGGAGAAAGCACTAGGCCGCTATGAATTAAATTGTATCCCTGAGGAATATACAGTAGAGGTGACTGTTGTGAATGAATAAATATGCTTTAATAAAGATTAGTGAAAGCTTGAAGTAAGTGCAGGGTTCTGGCCCTGCACTTCTGATTGGCCGATAATAGCGACATCGGATTGGTCCATTCAGGAGAATCTGATTGGCTATTAACGAGCCTCTCCCATTGGTTAACGGAGCTAGCACTCCCTGTGTTTTCATTGGTTAAATACTTAAGAGCTTGCCTATATAAAGGGGGCCGTTGCTACCATTGAGCTGAGCTGTTACACCATGTTAATAAAGAGTTTTGAAGTTCACTGTCATCGGCTCATCTCCATTCTTAGCACCCATGCGCAGAACATAACACTGGTGACAAGGATGGGATGTGGAGACGTCAGAGCTGACTGAACGACGAAGAACGATAACAGAGCACATGGCTGAAACGCACAACGGCGGAACCATGTCCGGCAGCGTCATACCACCTGCTCCATTCGACCTGACGCAAGAAGACTGGGACTCATATATGGATCGTTTCCAGATGTTTCTGGAGACCAACAATTTGAAGGATGCCACTACCGGAAAGAAACGGGCGGTATCCTAACTCATTGCAGGCCGACCGTATTCAAGATGGCCAAGGCACTAGCGAAACCGGCAGGAGTAAAGTCTATGGACTGGGACGTCCTCGAACCCCTGCTGAGGGCCCACTATGCACCGACCATACCAACGCTCATTAGAAGGCATGAATTTTACCAGAGAAGCCAGTGGAAGGGCGAAAGTGTTGCTGATTTCAAAGCGGATCTCCGGAATCTGGGAGGCCTATGCGGGTTTGCCGACCTCGAAGAAGCCCTGAGAGACTGAATAATTCTGGGATTAGAATCACCGCACACCCAAAGCAAGCTGATGGCAAAAGGTGACATCAGCCTTGCCGATGCCATTACTGAAGCTACTGCGGCAGAAGCAACCAGGAAGTTGGCTGCCCGAATGCGCCGCACCCACGCACCACTTCACCAACTCACCCACGAAATTTCACCTCAGTCAGAAGGACAGCTTCTGACAGCCCACCACGAGGACCTCGAATCATCATCAGAAAGCGATGAAGAAGAGGTCCACCGACTTCGGTCCGAACGAGACCAACTCCAGAGATCTCAGTACCAATGCGCTGGTTGTGGGGCAAGCCACCCCCGATCAGAATGTAAATTCCTCAACGCACTCTGCCATGTGTGCAGGAAAAGAGGCCATATCGGATGGGTGTGTAGAAGCAAGCTAGGACCCAGCCAGCCCTTGAGGGGGACTAACTATCGCCAACCGACAGGAAGCCGTCCTGTAAAGCGAGAACCCGTGAACCACCAATGGAACAACCACTCCTAAAGAAACAAAACCCTAAACCACTCAACGAAGCGAGAAGAGGCTCACCAAACTATCACGATCGGTCACGCCTCATCCCTTGATGCCAAGAAGATCCGAGTGAAAGTGGCCATCAAAAACCAGCCCTGCCTGATGGAAGTCGATTCAGGATCATCGATGGTTTCCTGGAAGACCCTCAAGCAGCTCATCCCTACGGTCCGGCGGCAAGACCTCAGATTCCAAAGACTCATACTCAAAGACTATCAAGGAAATCGAATTCCAGTCATTGGATCCAGCCGAGTGCAGATATCATTTAAGAACTGTACAGCATTCCTACCCCTGACTGTAATCGACAGGGATCGGCCTAGTCTGTTAGGCCTCCAATGGTTCGCTCCACTCGGAATTGAAGTAGCCGGCATTCACCGAATCTGCAGCAGCGACTGGGAAGAGGACCTCGTCCAAGAATTCCAGGACGTCTTTGCAGAAAAACTAGGCGAGTACAAGGGGACCCTGATTTCATTTAACCTCAATCCTGAAATAGCTCCCATCCGCCTTAAGCCTCATCGAGTTCCATTTGCCCTCAAACCAAAGATTGATGAGCAGCTTGATAGATTAATAGCCCAGGGTGTGTTAGAACCAACCAATCACTCTCCCTGGGAAACCCCAATCATGACACCCATCAAGCCGGATGGATCGATAAGAATTTGTGGGGACTACCGAGCCACCCTGAACCACGCCCTTCAACAAAACGCTTACCCGGTACTGGTGGTGCAATACCTCCTCCATTCCCTGGGGGGCAGAAAAGTCTTCGCTAAACTAGACTTAGCCCAGGCATACCAACAACCACCTATAGACAAAAAAACGGCAGAGGCCCAAACGATCATTACGCACCATGGTGCGTTTAAATGTAACCGACTCCAATTCGGAGTAAGCGTAGCCCCGGGAATCTTTCAAAGTTTGATGGAAAGACAAGGGATAAAAGGTGTTGTCCCATATTTTGATGATGTGTTAATCGCTGCCCCAACTCGAAAAATACTAAGGGATTGCCTGGGGTTGGTTCTCCAGAGATTTAAAGACTCAGGTCTCTAAGTTAAAAAAAACAAATGTCAACTATGTACGGATCGTGTAGAATTTTTAGGATATTTAATTGATAGGGCATTCACCCCACCGATAGCAAACTTAGGGCAATCAAAAACACCCCAAAACCCTGAAATAAGGCTGAGCTCCAGGCGTTTCTTGTCCTTATCAATTTTTATAAAGTTTTCCTGCCTCACAAAGCAACCATAGCCGAACCCCTACATCGTTTGTTGGACAAAAAAGCAAGCTGGGTATGGGGACACAGAGAGGAGCAGGCGTTTCGAAATGTGAAAAAATTATTGACTTCTGATGCTGTTCTGATGCAGTATAACGAGACATTGCCTTTAACGATCACGTGCGATGCATCACCATTCGGAGTGGGCGCCATTTTGAGCCACGTTTTGCCAAATGGTAGTGAAGCCCCTGTTGCCTATTTCTCAAAGACGCTATCAAAAGCAGAATGCAATTACAGTCAAATTGATAAAGAGGCCCTTGCTATTGTGTCTGCTGTTAAGAGATTTCATGAATATGTGAATGGCCAAGCCTTTACTATAGTAACTGACCACAAACCTTTGCTGGGAATAATAGCGGGAGATAGGCCAACCCCTTATATATTATCCCCCAGAATGACTCGCTGGTCAGAATTCTTGGCTGCATATAATTATAAGTTGCAACACTGCCCGGGGAAGGCCATTCCCCACGCCGACGCATTGAGCCATGCACCACTTCTGGAGACCATTGATGACCCCGCTCCGACAGTTACAACACTGCAGATCGAGACACTTCGAACACCGCCACTAACAGCCCAAGATATCGCGATTGAAACAAAACGCAACCCCATTTTAGCACGAGTCCTCAGTTGGGTCGAGCGCGGATGGCCATTGGACCAGATATCTGACGACTACGTCCCATTCAAGAATCGACAAACAGAACTGTTTTTCCAGAAGGGCTGCATTATTTGGGGTGATAGAGTCGTTTTCCCAGAGTGGTTACGATGAGCAGTACTAAGAACCTTGCACGATGGCTACCCCGGCATCGTACGCATGAAAGCCCTCGCACGAAGCTATGCGTGGTGGCCGGGCATCGACAAGCAGATCAAGACATGGGTAAAAGCTTGTCACAAATGCCAGGAAGTAAGCAACGCCCCTCCGAAAGCAACGCCGACTGAATAGGAAACACCGAGGGGACCATGGTCCCGTATTCATCTGGACTTTGCGGGACCTACCAAAGGCCACACATTCTTATTAACGGTGGATGCCTACTCGAACTGGCTTGAAATCCATGAGATGAAAAATATAACAACCGAATCGGTCATCAGGAAACTAGACAGACTATTTATAACACACGGACTACCAGACGTTCTGGTATCCTACAATGGGCCCCAATTTACCGCGCTGTCCTTTGAACAGTACCTGGCAGACCGCGGTATTCGCCATGCGCTGACTTTGCTGGCACATCCTGCGGCCAACAGAAGGGCCAAGCGCATAGTACAATTCGTCAAGAAAACCTTGCATAAAATGGACTATGGCGATATCAAAGACAAGATTAACCGGATACTCCTTTTGCAGCATATCACTCCACACAGCGTCACCAACAAAACTCCTGCCGAGTTATTGATGGGGCAGAAGCTCCGGTCCCACCTCAACCGTCTGCACCCATCGTATGAACCTGAAAAACCACACGGATCCAGCGGGAGATGCCGTAACTTCCAGGTAGGCGACTTGGTTTTCGCGAGGAACTTTTCGGTCGATCCGTTGTGGGTCGAGGTAATTGTGGTCCAAGTAACCGGCCCCAGATCGTACCGCGTGAGATGTCGCGACGATAGAATATGGAAGCGCCATATTGATCATCTGCGTTCAAGGCTACAGTCAGGAATCTCCGAGTCCCCTGACTTCCAAACTGAGGGGGGAGGAGATACCGAGGAAGATGAATTTGAAACGGCAGAAAGCTTAAGCGGAAGTAATGACCGCGCAGAGGCAATACGTGTAGAAGGATCGGGGATGGGGGTGACCTCGCCTCAAGGAGATGCCGAAAACATTAGCGACAACGAAAATTTGAATACAGAACTAGAGGCACCCTTTTCACCAGATAACGTCCTACCCCAACAAGACTGTAGCCAAATACCGGGAGTACAATGTAAATCAAATAGACAAACAAAACAACCTGCCTACCTCAAAGACTACGTGACCGCACCCCTTAAATGGAACCTGGGGGGGTGTTGTGAATGAATAAATATGCTTTAATAAAGATTATTGAGAGCTTGAAGTAAGTGCAGGGTTCTGGCCCTGCACTTCTGATTGGCTGATAATAGCGACATCGGATTGGTCCATTCAGGAGAATCTGATTGGCTATTAATGAGCCTCTCCCATTGGTTAACGGAGCTAGCGCTCCCTGTGTTTTCATTGGTTAAATACTTAAGAGCTTGCCTATATAAAGGGGGCCGTTGCTACCATTGAGCTGAGCTGTTACACCATGTTAATAAAGAGTTTTGAAGTTCACTGTCACCGCTCGTCTCCATTCTTAGCGCCCATGAGCAGAACATAACAGTGACAAATAGATTTAAGGAATCAGATCATCTGATAGACAGTGTGCCTGAAGAACTATGGATGGACATTGTAACTATGGATGAAGAACTATGGATGCAACATTGTATAAGAGGTAGCAACTAAAACCACCCCACCGAAAAAGAAATGCAAGAAAGCAAAATGGCTGGCTGAGAAAGCTTTGCAAATAGCTGAGGAAAGAAGGGAAGTGAAAGGCTAGGGAGAAAGATACACCCAACTGAACACAGTGTGCTGTCCAGCCAGTTATAGTTAATAGGGAATTGGGATAGTTAGATAGGAATTGGGAGCTGTCCCCTTAAGGGAATGCATCATGGGAAATGTAGTTAAGGTATCCTGGGAAATGTAGTGCATGTCATGCAGCCACATCTGTAATCCTGATTGGTCACTGAATTGACCCTTGGTGGGTTGTGGGAGGTTTCTTCACTCTTGCCTGAACCCAGCCTCATGCTAGCATCTCTACCCCTGCTCTTATGTTATGGGGTGAAAGGGATAAGAGATTACCATCCTTTCACACCAGAAAGTCAGCTATGCAAAGAGTTGGACATTGAGATGAATCTCGACATAACTGTGAGCTATCTTGAGGATGCCTGATGTACCAATAAAAAGACTTTCTATGGATGCTTTGTGGACTTACCTGTCTGCCTTTAGTTATCTAGCAGCCAGCAACTATAGAGGGAAGAATACACAGAATTCCAGAGAATAGCTAGAAGAGATAAGAATGCTGTCAGCCTTCAAGATTTTCTTCCTTTGCTTTGCATCTTTTGGCTGTCATAAGTAATGGGGGAGGAAGGGGGACATGATTATGGGAAGTGAGCTGGAGGTTTTTACAAAACAGAACTGTATAAGCTGTTGTGGGGAGTTTCTTGCCTAGGCTTCTATCCTATGCTATACGCAGCCACATAGCATAGGATTGAATCAAACTATGTCAAGGTCAATGGACAGAGGCCTCATCACCACCTGGAGATACCCACATGATGTGGTCCACAACTTTTAATTGGATGAACCAATTGAATTATTGGGAGTGGAAACGTTGCCACCACTTTGTATATGTGATTTACGTGCTCAATTTCTCAGGTTCTGAACTCTTTTGTTGCTACCACTTGACTTCCAGTAAAATATATCTTTTCTCTAATTAATGGAGTCTAAGTATTTCTTTCTTTGATTTTGAATGGAGCACCATCTGACATTATTCAGAATCTGAGTTTACCAGCCCACCCGGATAATTAATAAATTTTCTTCCAAGGGGGTCTGAACACAATGTCTAATCCAGCCAGCAACCAAGAAGACCTGGGAACGACTGGAGGACCAGATTCCCTGCTGTTAGAGGCGGCAGGGGAAGCCGACTTCTTAGCAGAATTAAGTTTTGGTGAAAAACCAGCTGTAAAACCCAAATGGTCCCTGGGAGTCGGCTGGAAGGATCCTGAGGAAAAGCCTCCTCCAGGAGTGACCACTACCTATTAGCGTGGAAGAGAAGAGCTATGATAAGAGAAAGAAAGAAAGAATTTTTTACTAACTCAAGCCCTGCATCTTCTAAATGAAGCTGTCGGAGAAACTATGACTGATCAAAGGTATGAGAGGGAAGAGGGGGAGGCAGCCCCAGTCAGAAGAATCAGAGCAGCCACCCCCATAAATCAACCTGGGCTGGCACAACAGGCAGCAGCAGCCCAGGGGCCCCCAGTGAGGGGAGTAATTGCCAGAATGTGCAGAACTCCAGAAGGTGTAGTGCCTCCACTGGAAGTAAAATATGGGGGAGGGGATCCCAAGAAGTTAGGATTCTTCTTGGCACAAGTCTGGAGCCCTATGGAGAAATGAATATGAAGAGGATTTTTCCTCGGAAGCAGCCAAAGTTAGATGTGTTACCAGGGCTCTTGAAGGAACAGCTGCAAAGTGGATGGTGACTTTGCATAATGATAATGTCCCCCAGCTGATGAATTATGACCTGTTAATGACTGCGCTGTGAGCCAGGTTTGAAGACCCACTGATTGAACATAAGGCTAGAATCAGGATGAAGACCATAAATCGGGGGCAGAGATCAGTGACCAATTACACCCAGGAATTTAGAGAACTGACGTGTCATATTCGAGGCTGCTCCCAGGAAGCCCTGATAGAAGCTTTTAAAGATGGGTTGAATGAAGATGTTTATCAAAGCTGTATTGCCAGAAGAGACCCCAGTGAGCTGAGGTACATGCTGGCAGCAGAGGTGGAAATTGATATGACCCGAAATGGATGCCGGGGGGGGGGGCTTGGTTGGAGCAAGTCCTCCCCCACCAGTCTTCAAGAAGCCTTAAAACCTCAAAAGGGAGGGTTGGCGGCAAAACCCAAGACCACTGCATGTTTCTGATGTGGGAAGAAAGGTCACCGGGCTGCAGACTGCCATAGCAAACTTGAGCCAAAGGGGGTGCCAGGAAGAGGAAGAAAACCTGAAAAAACTCCAGCAAAGCCTCACAAAACGATGCTTAAAGCGGAGGAGGTTGTAGAGATTGTCCCTCCAAAAGGAGAGGAACTGGGAACTCCAACCTCTTCTGAAGAGAGTGAATCCGAATCAGAAGACGACTCACTGGTAAATCCAAACAAAGGCCCTATGACCATTTCAGTGAGATTGAGGGTACCCACATTGGGAGCCAAAGGGGAAGTGCTGGCCTTGTTAGACTCTGTGTTAGCTCGGAAGTAGTAGAGAAGATGGGCTAAAGGCTAAAGACTTTAAAAATGCCCATAACCTTTTGCCAACTGGATGGATCAGTAGCTGGAAGTGGCCCTGCACATTTCATAATGGAACGAGTAGAAATGATGATGGGGAAGCATAGAGTGTGTTTCATTGTGGCTCCTGGGATGGAGCACCCCCTAATACTGGGTTTGCCCTGGCTCTGGAAATGGAAATCCCACATAAACTGGAGGAGGGGATCATTGTGCATACGTACAGACCAACCCCCAGAAGGGGAGGGGCAATCTCAACCAAAACCCAAGTATCCCACAGAGCTGGCCTCCACTGGCACTGAGAATCTGAGGGGGTAGTAGAAAATTCCAGAGGAATTAAAGGAGGTATTCAGTGAGAAGGCCTCAGATGAGCTCCCCCCTCCCATCGCTCAACAGATTGCAGAATTGAAATTTTGCCAGGAGTAAAACTCCCCAACAGAAACTGTACTGGATGACACCATGGGAGTTAGAAGAGCTGCGGTCATTTATTGATAAAAATTTGGAACGTGGTTTCATCCAACCTGCTAGGTCCTGAGTAGCGGCCCCAGTATTATTCCGTGAGAAGAAAGATGGCTCTTTTTGTTTGTGTGTTGACTATAGAAACCTCAACGCCAATGCAAACCTCAACGTGTACCCCCTCCCTTGATGAAGGATATGTTGGCCCACTTAGCCAAAGGGAAATTTTTTACAAAACTCAACCTGAGAGAAGCTTACTACCAAGTTCAAATTAAGGAAGGGGATGAATGGAAAACTGCTTTTAACTCTACTTAAATGAACAGTGCAAAGAAATAGAACAATAGAATAGGGAGACCAGAGATCTCTTCAAGAAAATTGGAGATATCAAGGGAATATCTTATGCAAAGATGGACATGATAAAGGACCCAAATGGCAGGGACCTAACAGAGGCAGAAGAGATTAAGAAGAAGTGGCAAAATTACACAAAACAACTATACAAGAATGAGCTTAACATTACTGAAAACCATGATGGGGAATCACTGACCTCAAGCCAGACTTCCTAGAATCTGAAGTCAAGTGGGCCTTAGGAAATTTGAGCAACAACAAAGCTAGTGGAGGTGACAGTATCGCAGCTGAGCTATTCAAAATCTTAAAAGAAGATGCAGTAAAAGTGCTACTCTCGATTTCCGGTCTGCAGCGCTTCGGAGCAGGCAGGAATCCATGACTGTGCAGGGTTTCTGCCTGTGTTCTCTGCCCGAGTGCCCCGAGCCATTTGGCTTCGGGGCTAAGCTACCTCCGTAGAAGGTGGTGAAGACAGGGGGGGTCTGGCAGGGTCGAGAGATATCGTACCTCTCTTCCCTAGCCAGTGAAACCCCTTTTTCCAAGGGCAGCTGAGTGGCGGTCAGCAATGGCCGCCACATAGAAGAGCTCAGCCGGAAAAAAGAAAGTGCAGGAGGAGCTGTGAAGAATTGAAAGTGATCTTTGCTGACCGGGACAAGCAACAGTGAAAGTATCCTGGAATCTGAAACTTGCTAAAGAAACATTGTTTCCAGAATGTATCGAGCGACAAATGTAAATTAAAGGAAAAGCTTTTTTTGTTTTTTTCACTCTCTTTCCGAACTTGACAGCAATAGAACCTGAAGCAAAATCGGAAAACCCGCATTGGAGGTATGGATTTCTGAACATTTAAAGGAAAATTGTTGCTGTAAATGGGAAGGGAGAGGAAAAAAAATTGGAGCAGAATTTGAAAAAAGAGGAGATTGCCTAGAATTTTAAAGAGCTTTGAATATTAATACGGCTTCTAAAAGATATATCTTAATTGGAACTCTTTGACCAAACAGCAACCCCAGAAAAAGAAATGGAAGAAAGAAAAAAATATTAAAAGAAATAGTTTATTTGGATTCTTTGGTGACTTTGGAACTTTGGGGAATTATTCTTGATTAAAAACACTCGGGTGGTTGTTTTGAAAAAAAAAATTCTCTTCATGATGGCATTGCTTGTGGATGAACTAAAAATTGAATATCAAAAATATAAAAAAGAAGAACAAGATGGGAAAGATACTTTGGGCACTCTTTTTCAATTTCTAGAAATGGCGGTATGCACTTATGAAAAATTGACTGCACAGCAGGATGACTGGGACAAAGAAGAAGCCATCTTGGATGAACAAATGGTTCTATTTGGGGAGGAGGAGAAAGAGGAAAAGAAAAAGAGGATCTTAAGGCTTGAAAAAACAACCAAAAAAGAGAAAAATGAGGTGAAAGATGGATACAAGGTTAGAAAACAACAGAAAGGGGGAAAGCAGAAGAAGAAAAGGGAGGAGGAGAGACAAAGGGGTAAAAAGGGCAAGGAGAANCATAAGATTGTGTTTTTATACGTGTATTTAGAACAAAATGCTTAAGATATAAATGAGTATTAATATGTATGATTAGTTTCTTAATGGCATTGATTGTGGTCTTATATGCTTTTTCTTTGTTATTGTTGTGTTTTTTTCCTTTCTCATAAAATTCATTGTGTAATTTTAGAATGTACTAAACAGAATCCCAATATAAGTTAAGTGTTATATTAAGTATTATTAAGCTAGGGGAAAGAGTTAAAGGCATCACACTCCAATCAGTGTACAGGAGAAGTTTGTTTAAAGAGAAAAGATGAATGGATAGTTGGAAATAGAACAGACAAAGAATGATAAGTATTATGAATTGAACTGAGATGAGATAAATAAAATAAAATTAAGAAAGATAAAAGAGGGAAGAAGCTATATAGAAAATTGAAAATAGCAATAAGATATGGAATGGTATATAAAGTGAATATGAATTTTGAATTTATGTCTGTGCGAGTTTTAACCTGGGATCAAGCAACTTTCAGAAAAGATGTTCTATGCTTTTATGTTCTATGTTTTGTTTGTCTGTGTATTGTTTTTGGAAAGCAATAAAATTGTAATTAGCAAGAAATATAATTTGGATAATAGAATAAAAGAAGAAGTTGGGATAAGATACGAAGCTGAACAGACAATGTAAATATATATATTATAATTTGGAATTATTTTGTATGTTCTATTGGTTTTTTCAGAAAAGATCTTTTATGTTATGGTGCCTTGTTTGTTTGTGTATGGTTTTGTAAAACTAATAAAATTTGTTTTTTTTTTGTTTAAAAAAAAGTGCTACTCTCAATTTGCCAGCAAATTAAAATAACTCAACAGTGGCCACAGGAGTGGAAACAGTGGCCACAGTTTACATTCCAATTCCAAAGTAAGACAATGCCAAAGAATGTTCAAACTATCACACCATTGCATTCATTTCCCATGTTAGTAAAGTTATGATCAAAATCCTACAAGCTAGACTCCAGTAGTACATGGATCAAGAACTACCAGGAGTACATGCAGGATTTTGAAGAGGCAGAGGAACTAAAGATCAAATTGCTAATATATGCTGGATCATGGAGAAAGCTGGGGAGTTCCAGAAAAACATATACTTCTCCTTCATTGACTGTGATAAAGCCTTTAATTGTGTGGATCACAACAAATTGTGGCAAGTCCTTAAGGAGATGGGAGTACCAGACCATCTTATTTGTCTCTTGAGAAGCCTATATGCAGGTCAAGAAGCAACAGTGAGAACTGGACACAGAACCACTGGTTGGTTCAAAATTGGGGAAAGAGTCTGGCAAGGCTATACTGTTGCCCTGCCTATTTAACTTATATGCAGCGCACATCATGAGAAAGACAGGGCTAGATGAATCGAAAGTTGGAATTAAGATTGCCGGGAGAAATATCAACAATCTCGGATATGCAGAAAGCGAAGAGCAACTAAAGAGCCTCTTGATGCAGGGAAAGAAGGAGAGTGCAGAAGTTGGCCTTGAAACTCAACATTAAGAAAACTAAGATCATGCTATCTGGCCCTCTCAATTCCTGGCAAATGGATGGGGAAGAAAGGGAGGTAGGGACAGATTTTATTTTCCTGGGCTCCAAGATCACCGCAGATGGGGAATGCAGCCAAGAAATTAAAAGATGCTCCTGGGGAGGAAAGCTATGGCAAATCTAGACAGCATACCAAAAAAGAGAGACATCACCCTGCCAACAAAAGGGCATAGAGTCAAGGTTATGGTTTTCCCAGTTGAAAAGTATGGCTGTGAATGTTAAACCATGAGGAAGGCTGAGCGACAAAGAATGGAGGCCTTTGAGCTCTGGGGCTGGAGAAGACTCCGGCGAGTCCCTTGGACTACAAGACCATCCAACCGGTCAGTCCTAGAGGGGATCAACCCTGGCTGCTCTTTAGAAGGCCAGATCCTGAAGATGAAACTCAAACACTTTGGCCACCTGATGAGAAGGAAGGACTCGCTGGAGAAGAGCTGAATGCTGGGAATGGTTTTGAGGGCAGAAGAAGGAGGAGGAAATGGCAGAGAAGGAGGTGGGTGGATGGAGTCCCTGAAGCAGTCGGTGTGAGCTTAAATGGACTCCAGGAGATGGGTAGGGGACAGGAAGGCCTGGAGGAACGTCATCCATGGGGCCGCAATGGGTCGGACACGACTTTGCAACAACATCACACAGTATACTGAAGTGGGCCATCCTGACCACTGTTATGTTGCAGCACAGCAAGTAACAACCAGGGTGCAGCAAAGCTACATTTCAGGGTCCATTGAGCTTTCTAAGAGAACCTGCCGGGACCTCCTCACTGCCAGATGAACGAGGAAGTTTCTCTCCTCATCCAGGACAACCACGTCATGTCCCTTTCGTGCCCCAGTGGATCAGTTGCCGTGGTGTGCTCCATAAAATTAGTGGGCTGGATCTGCTCATAAACAGGGCACTGGGGGATTTTGATGGGAACTCTACAGTTGACCAAACTCAAAACTAAACTCTTCCATCTTTCTTGGAAGAGGAGAATTCTCCACCAACTGAATTTGGGTACTAGAATCAGGATCGTTCTATATTGAAATATTGGAACACAGCTATCATGTCTCCCCTGGTCCTTTTCTTCACTAGACTAACCAGGCCCAGTTCCTGCAACCATTCATCGTATGTTTGAGCCTCCAGTCCCGGTTGCTCTTCTCTGCACTCTTTCTAAAGTCTCAACATCTTTTTTAATAGTGTGGTGACAAAAACTGGATGCAGTACTTAGGTGTGGTCTTACCAAGGCTTTTTTGAGTGGTATTAGTACCTCCCTTGATCTTGATTGTATCCCTCTGTTAATGCAACTTGAGATTGCACTGGCTTTTTACAAACTTGATCAGAGGAAAACATTTCAAGTCCCTCTCAAATCGCTTCACTCTTTAAAACACATGCAATGAGCCAACACTCTCCTTCTTGTTATGCAAATTGAGTCTCTACCAAATTAAGCCAGAAAGGTAACAGCTTGTAAATTCTCTCCCTGAAGAGGGTGGGGGGGGATATCTGGCTGCTTCCCTTTGAATCCAAACAGGTTTGTGGCTCAGCAAGAGAAAAATAATTCAGGGAGAGAATTCAGGCAATCTGGTTACTTGTATCTCTGTTTTGGAGACTCAGATTAACATTGTGCTTTCACTTGGGAGTCCTGGTTTCAATATACTTTTGCTTTATCACACGAATTCAAATAGCTTTTACTGTTTGGGAGTCCAGATTCAAATTTCCATCATCCTTTTACTGAGGGATTGCAGGAATTCAGATCTATGTATCATTTTACTATTCTGTCCTTTGATTCAATTGTTGAATATAAAGACAGATAGATAACTCTACAAATTCTTCCATACAAAGTTTCTTTTATTGGATTATATTAGGTATCCTCAAGGTAACTCACAGTTATGTCGAGATGCATCTAATGTCAAATTCTTTGCATAGTTGAAATCATAGTGGAAAATGATAGTAATCTTTCCCTTATTTCATCCCACAGTAGTGGAGACAAAGGAGAAGCTATGGTCCAAGCAAGAGTGAAGAAACCTCCCCCAACCCACGAAGGGTCAATTCAGTGACCAGTCAGGATTACAGATATGGCCACATGATATGAATTACATTTCCCAGGATACCTTAAGTACATTTACATTACATTTACATGTATTCCCTTAAGGGGACAGCTCCCAATTACTAACTAACTATACCAATTCCCATATACTGGCTGGGCTGCACACGGCTAGCTTCTATTTAGCTGGTTGTCCACTAAGACTCCAAGATCCCTCTGACAGTTACTGCTATTGAGCCTGGTTTCACCCAGTTTATATGTGTCCTTTGGGTTTTTCTTGCCTAAGACTTTACTTTTCTCTACATTGAATTTCATTTTATAGGGCCCAGGGTTCAAATCTGTCGGATCTTGAGTCTATCTTCTGGGATGTTAGCTATTCCTGCCAGCTTGCTATCATCTGCAAATTTGGTAAGTTCCCCTTCTATTCCCTCATCTAAGTTGTTAATGAAGATATTGAAGAGTACTGGGTCTAAGGCGGAACCTTGTGGCACCCCACTACTTATTTCCCTCCATGTAGACTAAGACCCATTAAGAGTCTTAGACTCTTTGCATATGGTTTGTCAGTCAATCTATCCAATTTTTTCTAGCTTACCAAGAAGTAGGTTGTGGTCTACTTTGTTGAATGCTTTGTTGAAATCTAAGTATATTATGTCCGCATTATTTTGCTGGTCTACTAATTTAGTCGCTATGTTGAAGAATGAAATAAGATTGGTTTGGCATGATCTGGTTTTAACAAACTTGTGCTGACCTAGTTATTCATTCATTCATTCATTCATTCATTCATTCATTCATTATTACTTTACTTGTTTCTATATGTTGGCAGATGTGTTTTTTATTATCTTTTCGAGTATCTTCCCAGGTATTGATGTTAGGCTGATTGGTCTATAGTTTCCCCGGGTCTGTTTTTTTTTTTTTTTCCTTTTTGAAGATGGGAACCACATCAGCCCTTTTCCAGTCCTCTGGTACTTCTCTGGTGCTCCAGGATTTTTGGAAGATGTGGTGCAGTGGTTCTGAGATGACCTCTGCCAGCTCCTTTAAAACTCTGGGATGTAATCCATCAGGCCCCAGTGATTTGTTTTCATCAAGATCAGACAGGTGTTCTCTTACTATTTTTTTGCTTATTTTAACTTTTATTTCTGGTCTGTCTTTTACAGTTATGTTTTTGGTGGGTTGAGCTATAGTTTCTTTCTGCGTGAAGACTGATGCAAAGAATGAGTTAAGCAGTTCTGCTTTCTCTCTGTTGCCTGTTACTTCCTTGTCGTCTTCTCTCTTTAGTGGACCAACTTTGATTTTTTTCCTGTTATTTATATGTTGGAAGAAATTTTTTTTATTATCTTTGACTTTTGTTGCAAGTCTTCCTTTGTTCTGAGCCTTTGCTATCCTGACTTCGTCTTTGCAGATTCTATGTCCTTCTTTCCATTTTTTGTCCTTTTTTTCTTTCAGTTTGCCAGAGAGATCTTTGTGCAGCCATACTGGTTTCTTCTTGGATTTCTTGTTTTTCTTTCTCAGTGGTATTGTGCTGGTCTGGGCTTCTATGATCATCCTTTTTAGAGTTTCTCAAGATTCTTGAATTGTTTTCCCCTTTAGGATTTTCATCCATGGAATCTTCCCCAAGTTCTCTCTGAGATTATTGAAATCAGCTCTTTTAAAATCCAAGACTCTGGTGTCATTATGTTGTTCTGTTGCATGTGTTTGTGTTATGTTGAACTCCAGTATGACATGGTCACTCTCACCCAAGGTTCCTGCAGTTTCAACTCTTCTTCTCTAT
>BHEV01000817.1:0-10179 GCA_004319985.1 Emydocephalus ijimae
CAAGCGTATTTGCTTTTTACTGAGTGTTAACTAACATACAAACTTATCTCACACATTTACCTGTCTGCCTAACTGACTAACTGACATTCTGTTTCGCGTGTTTCCTTAACATTGGTTGGGGGACCAGGCTTAACACCCTGCTTTTTCTAAAGGTTTGATAAAACTTTATTTAAGCGTTTTATTAGTTCATAACAAGAAAATTGGGATTTCCTGGACATTCTAGAATGTCCTTCAAGGGCAAGTAAATCTGCTTTGGAGACTAAGGATTGGAAAATTGAGATGACTATTAGAAGCATCCCAGGAAGCTATTTTGCCTTCCAGGAAAAGTTGGTATGTGATAGGTCATGCCTGTTCTGGCAGCCATCTTATGAATGAACATGTCTCCAAGAGCAGCCATTTTGAACATGGGTCCATGTTTTCAATTTTTGAACTATGTCCTTGATCTAATAAGGATACTGACCTCTGATTATTTATATAGATGGTCTTTTCCAAGCAAATTTTATTTTTCTCTAAGTCCCCACGTTCATCAGAGCCATTATTTATTTGTTTGTTTGTAAATAGATCATTTATAAATAAATGATGTTTGTAAATAAATGATGCCATTTTTTAATCTCACCAGTCCCTTCCTTTTATTTTCATTTTTGTTTCCAGAATTACTAGTCCCTTTAAAGCATTTTTAGTGTCATCTAGTGGTGAGAAATGGAATGATACAAGGGAAATGGATGCCTATTGAAGAAATGGGAATACAGGCAGTCCTTAAATTACAACAGTTCATTTAGTGACCATTCCAAGTTACAAGAGCACTGTAACTTTAGTGTCTTATGACTGTTTTACACACTTAAAACCATTGCAGCATCCCCATAGTCAAGTGATCAAAAGTTGGATGCTTGGCAACTGGTTCACCTTTATGACAGTTGCAGTGTCCCGGGATCATGTAACCAACTTTTGCGACCTTCTGATAAGCAAAGTCAATAGGAAAACTGGTTTACTTAACAACCGTGTTACTAACTTAACAATTGTGGTAAGAAAGGTCATAAAATAGGGCAAAATTCACTTAATAACTGTCTCGTTAACAACAGAAATGTTGGGCTCAATTGCGGTCATAAGTCAACAACTCCCTGTACTTCGTCTTTTTTTCCTTTCTTGTATTTTTTTTTTCTATTTCTTTTTCTTTTGAATTTTAATAACACTATCAGAACTGCTACATGGTATCCAGGGGTGGGCTGCTGGGGGTTCGCAGGGGTTTGGGAGAGCCCCTCGCTAAGATTCTGTGTAGTTTGGGAAAACCCCAAATCCCACTCCTGGCTGTCCCCACCCACCCCTCCCAGGAGTCCACATGTTGCCCATTTTGGATGCAGGTAAGTGCAAGGTGTGCATGGAGACTCGGGGAGGGCAAAAAAACAGGCCTCCCAGAAGTTTGGGAAGGCTGGAAATGGGCCTATTTCCAGCTTCCAGGGAGCCTCTGGAGCTCAGGGAGGTCAAAAATCCCCACCGCCACCACGGTGCAGGAGGCCGACTAGGCCACAGCCACCCAGCAACCAGACAAAGAACCTGTTGCTAAAAATTTTGAAGCCCACCCCTCGTGGTATCATTTTATAAGGGGAACCAATATCATTTGAAGAAAATGGGTAGTCCTGGCGTGTTTCTCCAGCTTTTCCAGACACGGAATTAAGAGAACTTAGGGTTAATTACTTATTTGTGAGTATTGCAATCCATAGCATGTTTTAAATATGGATTGCTTGTTTCTTTGCTGACATTGCTTACTCTTGTTAATCTGAATGCAAATCATTTAATGCTTTATTATCTACACAAACTGAAGCAATCGGTGACACATAAAATTAGATAATTATACTTCTGTGGTCAGTAATATCATTTCTGACAGGTGTTGAGCACTGTAATGTAACAAAGCTTTGTTTGTGTATTTCTGGAACAACCAAATGAATAGTATACTTTGTTTCTCAGATGTGTGGTCAAAACCGCCTTGGTTAATCCTGGGTTTTGAGTCAGCAGCATTTTTAAAAAGAGACCAGGCTGGCAACAACTTCCAAGGAATGAGAGAGTAAATTGACATTTGCCACACCATTTTCTATATTTATTAACCTCCAACTCTGAGAAAACAGTTTTTTAAGGGACCTCAGATGCTGGAATAAGGTGTATTGTGTGGCCTCCAGTTCTACCAAACCTGCGGATACCCACTAGAAAGAAAAATCTACATGTTTTGCTGCCATCTACTGGTCATCTGCAGATCTGGTAGTCTTAATAGTGGCTTTTATGCCACAGAGATAACATAAAAAGAGGAGTTCTAAGATATTTTTCTGGGGATACTTTCACTTAGTTATTTCTAATAAGGTAGAAAATAGGCTTTCTATATTTTAACAGTTAATTTCATGAAAATAATTTTACAGTTAAGAATTAAAATTCTGATGTCTTGCCTTTCATTATATAATCTTCCCTCCATAATCTAAACCTGTCTTGGATTCGCATGTTTCCATTTAATCCAAAGGAATTTATTAAAAGGGAATTTCTCCCGTCTGGCTTTTTCAGCAGTAGTGCTACTGAATTCCACAGTGACATGCCATTAAAGGCTTTTCTATAGTCAGTGGATGCATGTTAACTTTTTTGCGTTTTTTGGCTTTCTCAATTATTCATGGTTCATCAGCAATAATGCATTTTGTTCCTCGTCCTTTTCTAGGGGCATCTTGAACACCTGGCATTTCCCTTTCCATGTACCGCTCTAATCTCTGTCAGATGATCCCAAGTATTACTTTGTTAGCATGTAAAATTAAGGTTATTGCATAATAAATGGCGCACTATTAATCTCCTTTCTTTGATATTGGTACATAGACTAAACTTTTCCAATCATTTAGCCATTGTTTCTTTCTCCAGACTTGCTAGCATAGTTTTGCTAGAAACTTTGCAAATTATTCTTCTGTTGCTTGTCATGTTTCTGTAGGTATCCCATTGTTTCCTGCAGCCTCCTTACTTGGTAAAGGCTGGAGTCAGGGGTGGACTGCAAAAAATTTAGCAACTGGTTCTTTGCCCGGTTCCTGAATGGGCGTGGCCATGATGGGTGTGGCCTAGTTGGCTTCCTGCACCATGATGAGGGGTGCATTTTCACCCTCCCCAGGATTTGGAGGCTTTCCCCAGGATTTGGAGCATCTGGGAGGGCGAAAACATTTCCCCCGGGCTCCAGAGGCCCTCTGGAGGCCAGAAATGGGCCCATTTCCAGCCTTCCAGAACTTCCAGGAGGCCCATTTTTCACCCTCCCTGAGCCTTCACACAGGCCCTTGTACTTACGTGGCATCCAAAATGGGCCATTTGGAAACTCCTGGGAGGGGAGGGGCAGGGGCAGTCAGGGGTGGGATTTGCGGATTCGCCGAACTGCACAAAATCTTAGCTAGAGGGTCACCCAAACCCATGCAAACCCGCAGCAGCCCACCCCTGGCTGGAGTGCTAATTTAACATCATCTTCAAGTACTAGAGAGTCTTTCAAATAACAAATATTGTCTTTATTTTTTTCATTAGATTTCTATCACCCTACCTCAAGATAACTCTGGGTGGCTCACTATAAGAAGCAATATAATAAATATAATAAAGAACACGAGAGGTACAAAACATCAACATCTATCTGAACAGCATGGTCTAAATTTATCACCATCAACTCCCGAATCTATCAAAGCCTGGAAGAATAGCCATGTTTCAAGGCCTTCTTGGACCATTATGAGAAAGGTAGATGCCATGACAAAGGAGATATTATTCCAGGGTTGCAAAAGGTGGCATTGCTTAATCAAAGGGACCCAGGACTGTTATCTCTACCAGCTCTTACCAAATGGGCAAAAATGATGGGAGATAGGTCATCCCTCAAGTAACCTATCCAATGGCATGTAGAATTTAATACATGGCAACCATCAAATTGATCTGGGTCTGGAAACCAGTGCAGCTCACATGGGTGTATCAAAACAGACCCATCATTGTCTAGGCTGCTGCATTCTGAACCAATTGAAACTACTGAGTAATCTTCAAAGACAGCCAGGGTAGAGATCATTGCAGAAGTTGAGCTGTGACATAACTGGGGCATGAGTAACTATCTGAAGGTCTTCACAATCCAGCCAACAATCCCACAGTCCCCCTGCCCTACAATGGGAAAGATCACAAACATGTTGGGCAAGAAGAACAACATCCTCTAAAGCTGGGAGACTGGCCCCAGTAGGACACTCACTGGAGTTTAAAGTAAAAGCAATGAATCAGGCCCACCTGATACCTCCAAATTGCAAGATGAACTCCTTCAATAAATGCAACATTCCCAGATTGGCACTATCAAGCTTCCCCCAATTACTCTCCCCCCCCCCCGACAAGCCATCTTTGAGAATATACTTCTAAAATATCTTGAATGTTAACATCTCTACTTCAGAAAATTGCAGTATATTACATTTATTTGACCTGTGTGTTAGATATTTGCAAATGCAGCTCTGATTGGTTGGTCTGCAACAGCGGGAATTTAAAGAGCAGTCACTGGCTGTAACTGAGAGCAGCTCTGCGGTTAAAAGAGCTGCCGCGGCTGCGACTTGGTCCTGAACAATGCAATAAAGGAGCTAAGCAGTCAGAGCCTCCTGCGTCATCTCTCGCCCACAGTTTAACACTTTGTCTGATTCAATTTCAATTACTTTATGCGTCCCTTGATGCCTTGTAACATATCAATTCAAGATTAGATTAGATTAGAATAGAATAGAATAGAATAGAATAGAATAGAATAGAATAGAATAGAATAGAATAGAATAGAATCCTGAGATGTTTTGGAAGACTTTTTTGTGTTTTTCTGTGTGTGTTTCCATTTTCAAGGGCTCTTTTAACAGGTCTCTGAAATTCTTTATGAAATTCCTTTCAGAGATCTTTATCTTTCTTGACTTTGGCTTCTCTTCTCTGATTAGCAATTTCCATTGTCTTATCCGATAGTTTGGTTTCTTCTGCTCTAATTTAATGTTTTGTTTAAAACTAATAGATGAGTATATGAAATTTTTTGACAGAAAAGGATGAAATAAGATGCAAGATGTAATTTATTGTGATGCTATAGCCTGACATCCTTCAAGGTCACAAAATCTTTGTTTTCACTGACAACTTTTTTTCTATTGTTAATTATAGTTGTAGGCTGTCAAGGAGTAGAAGAGTGTGAGAGAGGAGGTTTTTTTTGTTTTGTTTCAAAAGAGGTGTGTTGTGACTGAACAATTGTTCGTTTTCATATCTCCACTTGCATCTCACTATGACCTTTGCAAACACCTTATAAGCAACTGTGTCCTCTTCGGATGACATAAAACTATTCAACACCACCAACAATGCTACTGTCCTTCAAAGTGACCTTGTTTATGTGTCTGAATGGTCAAACAATTGGCACCTCCAAATCTCAACCAACAAATGCTCTGTCCAACACATTGGTAAAAAAAATCAGTACACCAAATATAAATAAGCAGATATGACCTTGTTGATGACCCTCACTCTGTCAAGGACCTTGGAGTACTCATGTCAAATGATCTAAGCACCAGAGCTCACTGTAACAGCATTGGCAAAAAGGCATTAAGAGTTGTAAATCTAATCTTACAAAGCTTCTCCTCTGGTAATATTGAATTGCTAACTACGGCATACAAAACATTTGCCAGACCAACACTCGAATACAGCTCATCTGTCTGAAATCCGCACTGTATATCAGACATTAATATAATTGAGCGAGTCCAGAAGTATTTCACAAGAAGAATATTATACGCCTCTGTTCACAATAGAATACCCTATATCACCAGGCTTGAAATTTTGGGCTTGGACAACCTTGAACTACACCACCTATAGTTGGACTTAAGCGTAGTACGCAAAATTATCTGCTACAATGTCCTACTTCAGCTTCAACCACAACAATACAAGAGCACACAACAGATATAAACTCAATGTAAACCGCTCCAAACTTGATTGCAGAAAGTACGACTTCAGCAACAGAGTGGTCAATGCCTGGAATGCACTACCTGACTCTGTTGTTATATCCTCTAACCCCCACTCCTTTAACCTTAAACTATCCACTATTGACCTCACCCCGTTCCTAAAAGGTCTGTAAGAGGCATGCATAAGTGTAGAATCATGCCTACCGTCCCTGTCCATTGTCCCCATTTATTTGTATCTATTTCCTGTATTCTTACTCATGTTTACACTTATACCTATTATCTTGTAAGTGATTGACAAATCAAATTGAATAAATAAATAAATTACAAGCCCATACGCTTCCAATATTTTTCTCACTCATATTCTAATACCTTCAAGCTATACTTAGTTGTACCAGTATTAAAGTAGTATTTTCCAGCTCTACATTAAATAAATGTTAACTCTCCTCAGATACAGATAGAATTCACAAGATAGAAGTAATACAATTAATACCAATAAAGTTAGGCTATAAGAGTCTCTTTTATCTTAAGGCATGTTGGAAGAGTTTTGATTTGTGTGTAGAATATTTTTACAAGAAAAATACAATAGTACAAATGCAATACAAATTGTGCAGGAAAATTTGGAAATTTGGCTGGAAAATTACTAGGACAAAATATCTTTCAGGGTCTGTGTGGTATAGCTTTAGGAGAAAGCTTTGAGCCAATCTTATGTGTATATTTTTTAATGTAAAAATAGCTACTTTAATGATAAATTAATATCAGCAATTGTTAAACTAATTGCAATCCTATATGTGTATCCTGAAAACAAATCCTAGTTTTAAAAAGCAATATTGCCAAATAAAAGTATATGTCATATAATATTTGCCAATCTGGCAATCTTCAGATTTGTGAGACTAAACTCCCTTAATCTAAACATGACATTGACAGTAGCATCTCTGCCTTCTTCCATTAAACCTTAAGATCTCTCTCATACTGAGGTGCTAATATAAAATGGGTAAACAGTTAAACCACATGTCAATCTATTTAAAGAAATATATATATTTGGATATGGCAAGATTTATTCTTCTGAATGTTAATGTTTGCCAAGCAAACATTGGTTTCATAAACTGAAATTATCCAAATGCAGTGGCCTGGGCAACAGGGGAGACAAACACACCCAAATGATTCTGCGAATTCAAGTAACTGTTGAAACTAAAAGGCCTGTTCTATTTCTTAGGGATGGTTAATTCAATTTTGCTTTTTCATTCTCTGTTGGGAAATGTGCCATTGATCTATACCTCCAGGGCTATGAAAACACACATACTAGGCATCCTTCCAGAACGTAGCCTTTAAATGCTGAATACATGTTGGATTCCATTCAAGAATATTTTAGCACTCTGTAAGGGTTCAAGGGAAAACAAAGGCCTCCGGTTTAAGAAACACCACATGCAATTCCAGAACTGATTGCATAAAAGAAGAGGCCAAAACACTGAATATCCCTCTCTGATTACCTTTAAAGTTATAAAAATGTTTTGTGCTTAGGACAGAAGGAATGTCCTTTTCAGCAGTAACTTGCATCAAAATACATAACCATTTTAAAAGCATGTGGATTTCTAGGAATATCACTTTATAGTTCTGTGTATGATTTAAATACCAAATCTGTTGTGTATGTATATAAGTAATAAAGTGTGTGCTTGGAGTAAGTGCAGGGTTCTGGCCCTGCACTTCCGATTGGCTGTTAAGTGGCCGGACCGGATTGGCCCGTTCCGGGGAATCCGATTGGCCCTTAACAGAGAGTTCCTTTTGGTTATAAAAGCTAGCGTTCCTAGCTTGTTATTGGTTAAAAGTTACAAGGGTTGCCTATATAAGGCGGGGTTTACTGCTGTTATACAGAGAAGTCACGATGCAAATAAAGAGCTGAAGTTCACTGTTCAGAGGCTTGTCTCCATTCATTCTTACCCATGCTCAATACTTAACACTGGCGACGAAGGTGGGATGTGGAGACGCCTGAACCGATGGAACCAGGAAGAAGCACCGAGCACGTAACAGACGGCGCCAACAACGGAACCATGTCCAGCGGCATCGTACCACCCGCTCCATTCGATCCAACACAAGAGGACTGGGAGTCCTACATGGATCGCTTCCAAATGTTCTTAGAAATGAACAACTTAAAGGACGCCACACCAGGAAAAAAACGGGCGNAAAAAAAACGGGCGGTGTTCCTAACGCATTGTGGTCCAACCGTATTTAAGATGGCTAAAGCACTAGCCAAACTCCGAGATGTGAAGGCCTTGAGTTGGGATGACCTCGAACCGATCCTGAGAGGCCACTACGCTCCAACCGTGCCTACGCTCGTGAGACGCCACGAGTTTTATCAAAGGAGCCAGCGAAAGGAAGAAAGCATGGCCGACTTCGTAGCAGACCTCCGAAATTTGGTAGGCTCCTGCGGATTCACCGATTTAGAAGAGGCACTGAGAGATCGAATAGTTCTGGGACTGGATTCACCAGGCCTTCAAAGCAAGCTGATGGCGAAAGGCGACATCAGCCTTGCCGATGCCATCGCAGATGCTGCTGCGGCGGAAGCCACCAAGAAATCCGCTGCACAACTGCGCCGAAACCGTACTCCAGCTCAAAAACAGACAAGCAATCTTTTATCCAAGTCAGAAGGGCATTTGTCAACGACCCACCACGAGGACCTCTCCTCGTCGTCAGACAGCGACGAAGAAGGGGTCCACCGGTTGCGGTCCGACTGGGACCATCGTCCGAAGTCCCTATGCCCTTGCGCTGGCTGTGGAGCCGACCATGCCAGGTCCAAATGCAAATTCCACGACACACTCTGCCACGAGTGCGGGAAACGAGGCCACATCGGACGGGTCTGCCGCAGCTTGCCGGGACCCAGCCAGGCCTCGAAAGGAGCTAACTACCGCCAATCGACAGGAAACCATCCTGTAAGGCGGGCGCCAGTAAACCACTCCTACAGAAATCAAGCCTTGCAGAGAGAAGAGGCTCACCATACTATCACTATTGGTCACGCCTCAACCTTGTACACTAAGAAAATCCGAGTCACAGTAGCCATCGAAAACCAGCCTTGCCACATGGAGGTCGACTCGGGATCGTCCCTCTCGATGGTGTCATGGAAGACACTCAAGCAATTCATCCCCACAATTCAACGCCAAGACCTCCGTTTCCAACGACTCATCCTCAAGGACTACCAGGGGAATCGAATCCCCGTAGTCGGGTCCTGCCGAGTCCGAGTTTCCTTCAAGAAACACACAGCGTACTTACCTTTAACGATCATCGATAGGGATAGGCCTAGCCTACTGGGCCTCCAATGGTTTGCGCCACTCGGCATTGAAGTGGCCGGCGTAAACCGAATTGGCGGTTGTGATTGGGAGGAGGATCTTATTTCTGAGTTCAGTGACGTCTTCGCGGACAGCTTAGGTGAGTATAAGGGGACCCCAATCTCATTCAGCCTAGATCCAAAGGTAGCACCCATTCGATTAAAGCCCCGTCGAGTTCCATTCGCACTAAAAGCGAAAATCGACGAACAACTCGACAAACTGATAGCTCAGGGGGTGTTGAAGCCCATCGATCACTCCCCTTGGGAAACCCCTATTGTAACACCCATTAAGCCAGACGGGTCAATCCGAATTTGTGGGGACTACTGGGCCACCTTGAACCACGCCCTGCAGCAGAACGCGTATCCAGTTCCGGTGGTGCAGCACCTCCTCCATTCCCTGGGGGGCGGGAAAGTTTTTGCTAAATTGGATTTAGCTCAAGCATATCAGCAATTACCAGTAGATGAAAAAACGGCACAGGCCCAAACTATTGTGATGCACCGCGGCACCTTTAAATGTACCCAGCTGCAATTCGGAGTTAGTGTAGCCCCGGGGATCTTCCAGAGCCTTATGGAAAGGTTATTGCAAGGAATTAAGGGTGTGGTCCCCTATTTTGACGATGTATTAATTGCAGCCCCTACAAAAAAAATTTTACAGGACCGGTTAAAATTAGTCCTAAAAAAATTCCAAGAAGCCGGTCTTAAGGTTAAAAAAAACAAATGTAAATTGTGTACTGAAAGTGTTGAATTTCTGGGGTACCTGATTGATAGCCAGGGCATTCACCCTACCGAGAGTAAAGTAAAGGTGATCAAAAACACTCCCAGGCCACGAAACAAGGCCGATCTTCAGGCTTTCCTAGGCCCCATCAATTTCTATAATGTATTTTTACCGCACAAAGCAACTGTCGCTGAACCGTTACACCGATTATTAGATAAAAAAGCAAT
>BHEV01000819.1:0-58939 GCA_004319985.1 Emydocephalus ijimae
TCTTATATGTACCCATTTCACGTATTCATAACTATGTATATACTTATACCTATTATCTTGTAAGCGATTGACAAATCAAAACAAATAAAAAATAAAAAATAAAATCCACAATTTATGGAGACAAGCTGTTCCACTGGTTAATTGTCCTCACTGCTAGGAAATTTCTCCTTCATTCCAGATTGCTTCTCTCTTTGACTAGTTTCCAACCATGCATCCATCTGGCTGACTATCTTAACCAGAGCTTATTTTGGGGAGTAGGGCTTATATTACGAGCATGCTGAAAAATCATGCGAGGGCTTATTTTCCAGTTGAGTCTTATTTTCGGAGAAACACAGTAGTTCCCCAGGCCTGATCTAGAAATACTAGGGAAGTCAAATCAACCTTGAAAAGAAACGGTGAAGTCACCAAGTCAAGTTCATTTTTGAGTGACTTCAGAGTCATATTTATCCAATCAATGCCAAACATCAGTACTGTACAGAAGTTGTTTATCGTTCTTTCCAGGTTGTTGTTTTTACACAATTCACTCTAGTCTACAGATTCAGGAACTCATCGGAGTCTTGCATGCAAGCATGGAAGAGATCTGACCAAGCTTAGATTCCAAGCCCAGGATGAGCAGGCTACACAATACATAGGTCCAAGCTAGCCAATTTAATGATTTAAAATTATGGGAATTGTTATACTGTCTAAAATGGGTGGGAGGCCCAGGTTGTCTTATCCTGGTGAACCTCCGGACCAATCCAGCAGAACCTCCCTTAACTTTCTTAGCCATGTTTAGTGTTGCTGTCTGCTTCACCCAGGACATTTAAGAATTCAAGCAGAGAGATCCCTTCTAGCCAGTCTGGAAATACATGGCAAAGTTTCCAATAACAAACCACATGAACATTAATCAGCTATAAAAATATATCACTGGACAAAGAGCCCTCAGGGATTTGGTCTATTACTGAAATCCAAAGCCTGCTTCCTTCCTCTGCTGAGTAACTCCTTTCTCTAGCTATTTTGTCTAGGATAAATGATGTATGTTTAGGTTCTGTGTGTTTATCAACGGTATTTGAAGGCCATTTCCTCTTATCCCCTAAAACTTATGTTGCTGTTGGCTTGAGGGATAGTGATTAGGCCTTTGGTTTATGGTTGAGTTGGGTGCCTTCCAGATATTTGATTACAATTCCCACAAGCCATCCTGGCTAGGATAAGAAGAACTGTACAGGTAACTCTCGAGTTATGACCACTATCAATCCCGAAATTTCCGTTTGCTAAATGGGACAGTTGTTAAGTAAGTTTTGCCCTATTTTACAACCTTTTGTGCCATAGTTAAGGAAATCACTCCAGTTGTTAAGTTAGTAACATGGTTCTTAAGTGAATCTGCCTTCCCCATTGACTTTGTCAGGAGAAGGCAAAAGGTGAGGACCGGACCACAGAACAATGCAACTGTGAGTCAGTGGTGGATTCAAAAAATTTTTACTACTGGTTCTGTAGGTGTGCTTTAATGTCAGCGATCCAGAAAACTTCCATTCCAACATATAACTCCAAGACAGACATCCTCTCAAAAGTTGTGTTTTATTTGGATAGTAAACTGGCACATCTGGCAAATCCCGAATCTGAAAGTTCCGGGTTTCCTTGCAATAAGTAAAAATTACAAATCCACCTCCTGCACCCATCATCCCATCACATGCCCCAATCACTATCTGTCCCAACTTGCGACTTCCCCTCACTCAGGTGCAGAAATAACATGACCTTGACTTAGAAGAATGCTATTATGTAACCACATAAACTCCAAGAAATTCCCCCCTCCCATTTTCCCAGGCTCAAGAATGTGACAGTGTGGAAGTGTCTGGTTTTAATATGGCTTCCAAAGCTGATACTTGATGGGCATGGTTTGGTGGGCGTGGCAGGGGAAGGATACTGTAAAATCCCTCATTCCCTCCCCACCCCAGTAACCTGCTTTCCAGCTCTGTTCTCCTGTGCAGGGCAACCAAAAAAGACCGAGCCAATCAGCTGGGACTCAGGAGGCAGAGAATAGATGGGGTTGGCAGGGCCAGTCAGAGGTCGTATTTGCCAGTTCTCCGAACTACTCAAAATTTCCATTATCGGTTCTCCAGAATTGGTCAGAACCTGCTGAATATACCACCTCTGATGTGAATCAGTTGTCAAGCATCCAAAATGTAAATCACATGCAACAGTCTAAGAATTCCAGTCGTAGAAAATGGCCATGAATCATTTTCGCTTAGAGAGGGCTGTAAAGCACTATGAAGCGGCATAGAAGTGCTATGACTATTGCTCTTTCGGGGTCATTGTAACTTTGAACGGTCACTCAATGAACTGTTGTCAGTCAAGGACTATCTGTAGTTGTATCTGATCATTTCAATGAGCTTTCTTTAAACTGGCTTTCTTTTTTTTAAAAAAAAAATACCCTTGTTGAGTTCGTAACCCAGTTGTTAAGTGAACCTGCATTCTCCCATTGACTCCCCTTGTTAGGAGGTTTGAAAAAGGGAATCAACATGACCCAGCAAAACTGCAACCATCACAAAGATGAACCGGTTGCCAAGCGTCCAAATTCTGATCACAGGACCACGCAACGGTCAAATGAAAAAGTGTCATAAGTCAAGTCGCTTTTTTTTCAGTTCCGTTGTAACTTTGAACAACCACTAAATTCACAGTTGCAAGTCAACCGTTCCAACGCCTTTAGAATTAAGACATCCATGCGCAGGGGTGGACTTCAACCATTTTAGCTAAGGTTTCTCTGCCTGGTTGCTGGGTGGGCGTGGTCAGGGTGGGTGTGGCCTAGCTGGCCTCCTGCAACACAGCAGGGGGGAAGATTTCTGTCCTCCCCGGGGTCCTGAGACTTTCCTCGAGCCTCCAGGAGTTTGAAAATGACTTCCCCGGATTCCGGAGGCTCTCCGGATGCCAGAAATGGGCCCCTTTGCAGCCTTCCCGAACTTCCAGGAGGCCCATTTTTCACCCTTCCCAAGCCTCTGTGCACGCCCTACACTTATTTGCATCCAAAAATGGGCAGCGTGGGGACTCCCAGGAGGGGCGGGGTGGGCAGAGCCAGCCAGGAGTGGGATTTGAGGGTTCTCCAAACTGCACAGAAACTTAGTGAGGGGCTCTTCCATACCCCTGCCAACTCACAGCAGCCCACCCCTGCCTACGTGCCTTCATTTTGCCCATTGCACAGATTGTAACATCTAGATATTTAAATGCCCATTCAATTTCACCAGATGAAGTTTATTGGCATCGCTTGATCTCAACTGGCTTTTGCTGGATTGGAAAAATCCATTTCAGAAGGCAGTTTGAAGATGCTACACAGGAGAACAGCCTTAAAGATAACAAGCCAGGTGGATTGCCGTTTAAGATGAAGGCAATTCAATCCTGTGCCCTGGATTCAACTTTTATGTAAACTTGGATACCAGCATTTTGCGTGAAGATGCTGGCACTGGTACTTCTTGCTAGTGGTTGAACAGGTAGCATAGATTCCACTGCAGATACCTGTGCCTTCCTCACCTTGGAAGATCTCCCAACTCTTATGACATGGCAAAGAACTGTATGCGGTGATTTAACTTTGACTGAAGTTGTTTTCTGCTCCATAAAATATGAACAATTAAGTTGCCTCGTACTGTATTGGATTTCCTAGCTAGGTACAACCCACATCAAAGTTGGTGCCTGACAATTATGCTGTCAATTGTTGTTCTCCAGCATATCTGACATTTCTGGTTGGAGAAGGCTAGTGAATGGTGTTTAGCTTGGATGTGAAAGCCATCCTGTAAACCTACGAGAGTCTCTCTAGGCAAGTGTGTGTTATTTTTCTAAATGTTCCGTCCATCTGCCACCTTCTTAGCTTATCTAAGCTTATCTTAAGTCTCCATCCAGTCCTCTTCAGGAGGCTGGAATTGAACTAAAAGACTAACCCTCCTACTGTCCTAGATAATCCTTGTATCAAAAGCATCCTCGTAAACTCACAGCCTCAAAGTGTCCCACTACTCAACAGTCGCTCGTCTTTCAAAATGATTTTCTCAGTGGTGATTTGAAAGGGGAAGGTCTTTGAAAGCAAAACACAGAATTGAGATGCTCGAGACAGTTTGTTAAAAATATATTTGTATTTTAAGACATTTTCAGGGCTGAAAGAATTGGCAATTTTCAACCGGAGGCCTGACCATCTCAGAGACAAACAAGGACACACAGCCTCTTTGTGGATAAAGCTTTTTCACAACAAAATACTCAAACGTGCACCCAAAGAAGTGTTTAGTTATTTACAAGACAGGATAGAAAAAAAGATTCAAAATACTGTGAGTAGAGACTGTACAACAGGGGTGTCCAACCTTGGCAACTTTAAGACTTGTAGACTTCACATCCCAGAATTCGGGGAGTTGAAGTCCACAAATCTTAAAAGTTGCCAAGGTTGGACACCCCTGCTGCACAATATTCTGCTCAGATTTGAAGGGGAATGTGGACTCAACAGCAACATACTGGTAATGATTTTGAAGAGAAGCACTTTTGAGAAAATGTATCAATGTTCAGTGTTCATTAAATATATGCGCAATAGATGAAGAAGCTTACAGATCTACAGTTACTGCTGGATTACAACTCCAATAATGCTTGACCACTGGCTCGAATGGCCAGGGAGGGGCAGAATCTGAAGCCTGGAAATCTATGGAGGAACTTCGACTGTCCACCCTAGTCATTTCTCGATCTTGTCAACTTTTAAGATGCGCCGACTTCAACTCTCAGAATTCTCCCATGCTAGCTGGGGAACTCTGGGAGTTGAAATCCAGATATCCCAAGGTTGAGAAACATTGGTCTACCCTAACAGGGTTCCTTCTGAGTATTTCCTTCAGTGCTTACCTAGATAAATACAGCCAATTCACATATTTCATAGCAGCAAATTTGGCTCTGCAGCTCCGAGATGCTTGGATAGCTGCAAGCAAAGCTAGCTTTCTGCTGAGTCAATCTAGTTTTGGTATGAAGAACATCACACTGATTGAATGTACAAAGTATTGAAGGGGAAAGTACTGTCTTATGGCAAGACCAATGTTCCCTGCTTTAAGCACTAACAATACCTCAGTACACAGAGGTGGGAAAAAATGCCACCACAGGACTGCAGTCTTCAGTGAGTAAGTAGGAATGGATAAATTAAGTTCTGTGGTCCTTTTTCTTTTGCAAACATGTTTGTTACGTTCCTAGTTGTAGATTTTTTTTGGCAGCCAATGCACGAGCCGTTGCAGGGATGATCTAAAAAAAGAAAATCTGTGAGATAGCTCTAAGCAAAACAGCTATTTTTGTATTTCCGTGTCGTAAACAGCTAGTGCAAAACAATTACATCCATTTTTTTTTTTAAGAGAAAGGACTCCAGTTTAGCCCCTTTATTTGAAAAAACACAAAGCATGGCATGGTCGCTTGCATAAATAAAAACTCCCAGCTGGCTGGACCCATTGTGAAAAAGGACAAGGACAAGCAGCTATGAATGTAGCCACAATCAACTTCATTTTTTAAAGAGAAATGGGCCTTTTGTTCTGAGATCATCCAGCAACTATTCAAACCAGAAAGGGCAGGAGTTTTTTTGAAGCTGTTCTTGCAGAAGCCCACCTAAGGAGCTCTGTTTTGGTTAAGTAGGCCTGGAATCAAGTGTTTATCCAGCAGCAGGGCCGAATATTTTTAAGTTGCCCATGGAACTTCTCCACCAGTGTCTGTTAGGAAGTTTATATGGGCAGCCCTGCCTGCAAATACACCAGTGGCGTTGAAGGCCACCCAATTATTACCCTGTTACTGCTCCGTGGTCCCAGATGCTCAGAGGAGACCTGAAGCCAGGATTTCAGATGAACGCAAACCATGGTTTTAAGAGCAAGAAAGGACAGTGAGACAGAACGCAGAGCACAAACCCCAGGGAGGAAAAATTGGGAGCGACTGACAGAAGTCATGGCTTCCAATAGCTCGGTGGCAGAGATTGTGAGAGAACATAATGGCTCTTAAGCACGGAGATTAATTGAGTGCAGCTGTGCAAATGACTGATTTTGCAGAAAAATATTATTTTAAGATGATGCTGGACAATGCTGTCTTTGACTTGTCCCGAATCGTTCTACATATGGAGCTTCCTCTCTTGCCGCAATTTAAAAAAAGGAGGGCACACATTGGATTTGATGCCATCATATTAAGTTGCCGTTTGCTCAATCGGGGTTTGCTAAGCAAACCATAGGCAGCTGGCCTAATGCCAGGCTATGAATCAAGAAAGTCCAATGGGCACCACTTAAAGGGCCTCGAGGACATTCTTAGGGCTTCTCCAAAAGTCGCCAACTTTTCATTCTTAATAGGAGAAAAGGAAATCAATGTTAAATACAGAGTGAGCAGTCCCACTGACTGTATGCAGTTTGATATGAACATTTCATCTATTCCCAAACCACTTTTGTCCTGACTCTATCCATATTTTAGGGCATGGCTCCTAGCCTCAACATTTGTATTTGTCTGCCATAAGCAATGGTTTACACACCCCAGGGGTTAGGCTTCCAAATGGCAATAAACCATGGCTTGTTGAATAAACCACAATTGGCTGGGTTAACAGAGCAGGCCAAGGCAAACCAACCCTTGCATGCAATGTGCGAACCAGACCAATGTGAACTGGCTCCCAGATGTTGTTGGATGACACAATCCTAATTGCACCGCCTTAGATAAAAGGAAGAAAACTGGTGTCCTTCTTACTCATCTTCCTCCCTTTGCTTTTTCTTTGCAGGATGACTTCAACCAGGTCTCCAAGGACCCCGTCTTCAGGAAATCAACCTAGAGCACAACGCACTAAGTGCCATTATTTCCATCCTGCCTGGATTCGCAAATGTTTCTTCCTTAGCTGCTTATTTAATCATTGGGTACCGATTTTATGCTCGTCCTTTTTTTTCTTTTTTTAAATGACATCTGAAGGATAGGAAAATATTAGCTGTAAACTGATTTTCCGGGTTGTAAAAAATATGGTCCCCTCCAGAGTAAAAAAAGCCATCAACTCAAGTGAAAACGAGGATCTTGGAAAGAAAGCTTATGAGTGGCACGAGTAAAAAAAAAAGTTACAGTAATCTATGGAGGGAGACTGTACTTACGACAGAATTCATACCTCATCCTAAGCCTCACGGTCTATTCTGCTGATAACCATGCATTGGCCCTTGGTCTGCCTGGTGCATTCAGCTGTCAGCCAGTTTAGAAGCAGCGTTCAACCAAAACCAAAGGAAATATGGGAACACATATACATACCCTCCCTACATTTACAAAATAATTTTCCCAAAGTTGATACTGTTGCTAAGGCAAGCGCCACTGCATAATGGGGGGAAAATCCTTCATGCTCTCCATTGTGTTTATACGAAATCTGAGTCCAGCTAGGTTTCTACTTTTTTCCCATTCAAATGAGCTGGGATATTTTGCATGAACAGGACTTGTGATAGATTTATCCAAAGTCTCTCAAATATATAATGTGTCTATTCTTCACAAGTCAATGGAAAGTCAGCCTAGGGAGAAAAAAATTTGAGGTCTTACTGGACTTCTGGTTCCCTATGACTTGCTGAAGTTTGATCAGGTTCCCGTGCTGTAGTAAGGCACACTTTGCATAACCATCATTTGTTCAATCGGCTGCCAGAGGTGAGCTAACATGCTAAGCCGACCCCAAGCGAGTGGGGTGATGTACAAGTTTGATCCCTGGCAGGATAGACTTAAACATCCAGAGAAGAAATCAGCCATCGTTGGCAAATCCTACAGATTGAGAGCCTTACCAAAACATCACTGGCTATCTTGGGGGTAAGCGAGCTTGTTTTTAACTGCCGGACGCATTAAGTGTCACCACTTTCAAGGACATGTGGCTTGGGACAAATAAATAAAAGCTGGAACAGGACCTGTGGAAAGCTTTCTGCAGCAGAGCCATTCAAGGGAACATCACAAAAGGGAACATCACAAAAGGGGGTGGGGGAAGAAAGGATATTGAAGAAGAGCCCGCCCACTGTTTGCTTCAGCCCCGCCTCCCATGTGCCACACTACATTAAACCCTGAGTTAAAACATAAAGGATTAGAAAGGATTGCAGCCTCATTCCATACCCATCCTGCAGCTGATCTCGGCAGTCTCTTCAAACTGGTGAGAGAAAGAGAGGGAGGGAGGAAGAGGGAAGGGACGGAGAGGAAGAAGGGAGAGAGGGGAGGGAGAGAAGGGAGGGAAAGGGAGACGGGGAAGAGAGGAAGAGAGGAGAGGGAGAGAGAAGAGGGAGAAAGGAGAGAGGAGAGGGACAGGGGAGAGAGGAGAGGAGAGAGAGGGGGAGGAGAGTAGAGCAGAGGAGAGAAAGAATGAAGCAGAAGAACAGAAACAAGGACTGCAAAACTTTTCTAACCCGAAATATTCCAGCCTGCATGGGAAATTCAACATCCCTGCTCCAACTTGATGTGCTCCTATAGCTCAAAAGGACACCACCTGAACCACAAAAGCTCCCGTTCTGAACTTGCAAGAGGTTTCCACCAAACTGGAAAGGCTTCATGAACGCTTGTTGCAAACTCGAAACCCTTCTGCACTTGAAATGTTTTTTAGGCACCCCTGGTAGGAAGTCCTGGTACGGCTTCCAGTTCCTGCTTGTCTTCCAACAACAGACCTTTCCCTGAGGTCCTCTACCCGGGGATCCCTCTCTAGCACACCCCACCCAGCAGGATCCAGCCCACCTTCTGAGATTACAAAAGGGGCAGTGTGAAAATAAGCAATACTTAATAAGACTCAGCTGCTGCCCTATCCATCTATCTTTAAAACACTGGTCTGGTAGCCCAGTGCTGCTGCCCGGCTACTTTTCATCTAAATCACGATTCAGAATTCAATTCCTTCTTAAGGAGCACTTCTCCTATAAATAGTCACTAGGTCCTTCGAGGTACCTTTCCGCAACCCGGTAGGTTCCCTTCTCAGTTCCCCTAAATCTTTGACCTCTTGCAGGACCTGGGTGGCTTGCCGGAGTTGCTCGGTGGCTTCACTGAGCAGCTCCTTGGCGTCTCCCAAGGGTCCCTTGCCTTCCTGGCCTTGTTCCAGCTCTTCACCTTGAACCTTCCACAGGAGCTTTTCAGTTCGTTGCTTTTCGTGAGCGATTTTCTCCACCATGTGGAGGATAGACGACTTCTGAGAATCTGGCCGAGGAAACTCTGGGGGCGATTCTGAAAGCAAGGCCCCTAGAGAGGAGCTGCGAGGCTTGGTTGCTGGAGAACCTCCCGCAGGCTCCACTATGTCAACCTGGTCTTCTGAAGGCAGGCTCAAACCTTCTTCCTTTCCTCCTGGCTCCGAGGAATGGTCATCCTGCTCCTTCCCGTTTTGGAAAGCAGGTTGAGTTGTTCCATTGTCATCCATGCCGTTGACATCAAGGTTCAAGTCCCCTTCAGGCTGCCAATCCCCTTCAGAAATGTCTACTTGTGCATCGTTCTCCTTGGCGATCAACTTGCCTCTAAAAACCTTAGGAGGAGGAGTTGGTGGCTTGACTGCTTCCTTGTTTAATCCAGGGGCATTCTCCGTTTCAAGGTCATGAAGTTCGGAACCCGGATGGTCCCATCCCACCTTCATTTTCTCGGATAAAATCTTTGGAGGTGGTACTGGAGGTTTGGGTTCCACCCAATCTTCTTCGACTGGGGTCCCTTCAGAGTCTTCACATGCCTCCTCTTCTGCATCACTTACTTCTAGAGAGTTCACATTTTCACTGGGTGCTGCTACTTCCTGAAGAGACTTAGCTGGAGGCATTGGTGGCTTCTTGACCTGTGGATCTTCTGGGGCAAGATTGGCACTTAGGTTCTCCATTGGAGGCACGGGCCCTTTTGCAGGGGGCATTGGAGGCTTATGGGTCTCCTTTGGAGGAGGGGTTTCAGCAGTTTCACTGGTCACTAGGATGCTTTGTAGAGGTCCACCATCTGATACATCTAAATCAAGTCTCAGGATCCCATCTGACGTTGAACTAGCCACCTAAGTAGGGAAGCAAATGAGAGAGATCTCAGAATCAGTGCTCAAGTCCATAACTTTTAAAGAATTTAAGCTGCTGACCACACAATAACAACTTAAAACAGCTTCAAACACCCTACAGGTCCTGCAATTTCAGAATGACCATCATGAATTTTTTTAAGGATTACATTTTGTCAACGCAAGAGATTCTCTTACATTCACGGCAGCTCAAGCAAAAATCCCCACGGAAGACTCATCCATGGAATCAAAGGAGCAGAAACCTAGGTATCTATATCCTTTCTCTAGGCTACCATATCTAAGTTATGGGTGAAACAAATCCAGACGACTATCAAATAGCAGTGACTTCTTGCTCTTTGCTGCCTGCTGAGGGTCATCCAAGTTTTGTGGTCCAAATATGATCACATGTTCCTGGAAACACTTGTCAGAATGTTAGCTTTGTTTCTTACCACATGATAGTTCTTTATTTTTTAAGCCAAAGTTAATTTGTCCATTTCTGCACAACTTGAAATTTTTTGAATGATCATCTCCTCTGATGGAACATGAGGCTGCTTCCAACATTGGGCAAAAGCTAATCTGGCCGCTGTCAAAATGTGTATTATTGTGTATTTCGCTTTTTTTAATATTTGTTTATCAAAGATCCCTAACAAAAAGGACTCTGGTTTGGTATTCAGTCTGTTCTCTTGTCATTTCTTCCAGCCAATTTCTAATTTTTTGCCAATATTTTTGAGCTTCTGTACAGGACCACCACATATGGGAAAAAGTTCCCTCTTTTTTTTTTTTTTTGCATTTCCAGCAATTCGGACTCATATTGGGGTGCATCTTTGCTAATCTCAAAGGAAGAAGGTGCCATCTATAAAACATTTTATAGGCATTTTCTTTATATGCTACCGATTTTGTAATCTTATTATTTCTACCCCAGACCTTTTCCCATTCTGTTAGGGTGATGCTACATCCTACATTCCTACTCCAGGCTATACGACAACAGCTGGAACTGCTGGTACAAATGGATAGACCAAAGATAGACTTTACACTATAAGGCAAAAGAGAATAGGATAAATCCATAGTAGTGATTCACAGATATATGTAAGGATTAGGTGTGTGTATATGGCATAAATTAAGGATAATAATAATAATAAAAAGAGGTCTTACAAACTGTTGAAGATGAGAATGTTTTTAATTGTTTTCTATTTTTTCTTTCTATTTTCTTCTCCCTTTTTTCTCTTTTTTTCCCATTTGTGTATGTGTTGTCGGTTTGTTTTAATTGTAAAATCAATAAAACTTATTTATTTTTTTTTAAAAAAACTAGATAGTTCTAGGCCTAGACTGAATCTGGGCATCTCTTTTCTGGTCTTTCTCTTTTCTCTCTCTCTCTCTCTCTTTCCTATCTATCTATCTATCTATCTATCTATCTATCTATCTATCTATCTATCTATCTACCTACCTATCTGAATTGAATTCTTCGTTGTCATTGTACATATATACACAGTATACATACAATGAAATTCACACATCCAGAGACCAGACTCAACATGCACACACACATAACAATCCCTAAACACCTCCCCACCCGCCAAAATTCCCCGCCTCCTAAAAACACACAAGCATCCACACAACAGATCAACTAATACTGTCCAACAGCTCACTGATGATGGTCCTTAAGTTCATTGTTAAGTGCAATTATAGCTCTGGGATAAAAACTATTCCGAAAATGTGCGGTCCATTTTAATTGTTCTGTATCTTCTGCAAGGAGGCAACAGTTCATAAAGATTGTAATGATCTATCTATCATCTATCCATTATCTGTCCCTCTCTTTCCTCTCTTTTTCTCTTCCTCTATCCATCCATCCATCCAACCATCCATCTCTTATGTCTTTCTGTCTGACTATGTCTATCAAATATGTCCAGAGACACCTATCCCAATAAAAGTCTCCCCAAGTATTAGGGACATTAATCTTCTTTGGTTTACTAAATGATGATGACCCAATACCGGGAGTTTTCTGTAGCTTTACCTACACTATGGAACCTTTTCTCCAAGGCTAAGAAGTTCATTCAGTTCCTCTGTTAGTGAGGAACCAGTTTGTAATGATCTTGTCTCAGCCTTCTCCTCGTTCTGGGTTTAATATTGAATTTTCTCTTCCCAGCCTACCGTTTGTTCTGCATTTTAATATTTAATCAAGATTTTCTTCAGGATGGTTAAGGATTATGGCTTTTAAGACAAGAAGCTTTGCTTAAAAATGCAGCTAAGAAATACCAATGTGAGTAAACTAGACCAAATTATTTATATTTAGGATGCAACCTCAACTGAAATAAGTCATGGACATGTCCAGATGCAGGCAGGTTTATTTCAAATAATCATTACCTGTCATAAAGATCAAAATTAGCTGGGGGTGGGTAGTGTGACCCTTCCATGATGAGAAATAGCAAAACATAAAGAGGACAAAAAATAGATAGCAATGTTGCTGAATAAATGATAAAAGGTGTATTCTGATTAAGTAACATAAAAGCCACACTGGTTGGTGGTAACCCCAATTATTACCTCTTTCAAATGGCTTCTGGTGGGTGGACGACGGCCCTTGGCTATCTTGGCTCTGCCTCGAGTTACATGATCCAGAGAAAGGTTCTCATCAATTTTTACCTGTAAGTTGGAGAGAAAATAGAAAAAGGCTGATCAGAATACAGGATAACAGTTGGAAGGGATCTAAGAGGTCTTTTAGCCCAACTCCCTGACCAAGCAGGAGGCCCTATATACCCTTTTAGACAAATGTTATCTAATCTCTTCTTTAAAACCTCCAGTGATGGAGCAAACACCTACAACTTCTGGAGGCAAGCTGTTGCACTGATTAATTGTTTCTACTGTCAGGAAATTTATCCTTAATTGTTAATTGGATCTCTCTTTGATAGTCTTCCATTCATTACTTCTTGTCCTGCTTTCAGGTGCTTAGGAGAACAGGTTGACCCCTCTTTTCTGTGACAGCCCCTCAATTATTGAAAGATTGCTATCATGTCAGTCCTTAGTTCACTCTTCTTTTAATTCCATAAATGACACAAAGCAAGCATTTTACAGTTCAGCCTTCCAAACCCAAAAAGTATACAAGAAGTTGAATCATTCCTTTAATCTGTGTACAACAAATCCTAGCATGTTTTTGGCTTCATATAATGTGAAAGCTTATCCACTGTGGTTTATTACATATAGCCCGATAATTGTGGTTTATTAATCAAAACAGGCCAGATATGATTCTTTTATTTTATTTTGCCAATCCATAAACCTTGATTTACAAGCCACTATGGCTGTATTTTCATTAAGGCACGACTAAATCAAACAGACAAATCTGTCAATCAATTTTTCTATTCTTGAACTCAAATCTGCTGGTGATTAACAAAGTAATCCAGAAAGTACATACTACAGTACTACATTTGGAAATATATTGCGAAAGGAGGATTATTGTCCCAAAGTTATAAGACTTGGCTCAATCTCTGAACCATTAACCAACGAAACGAACTGGATTCATACAACATGTTCTTCCCCTGAAATACCCAATTGAGCTTTGGCATATTCTGCGCACATGACCGCTTGGATTTTAATTGGGCTGCGTAAATGTGTGATGCAAATACTATCGACATCAATGATACCGAACAGCAAGACTGAATATAAGCATCTGGTTCCATGTTGTAAAGGATGCGGTGGCTCAGTGGCTAAGACATTGAGCTTGTCGATCAGAAAGGTCAGCAGTTCGGCGGTTTGAATCCCTAGCACCGCGTAATGGAGTGAGCTCCCGTTACTTGTCCCAGCTCCTGCCAACCTAGCAGTTCGAAAGCATGTAAAAATGCAAGTAGAAAAATAAGGACCACTTTGGTGGGAAGGTAACAGCATTTGGTGCGCCATTGGTGTTTAGTCTTGCCGGCCACATGACCATGGAGATGTCTTTGGACAGCGCTGGCTCTTCGGCTTTGCAATGGAGATGAGCATCGCCCCCTAGAGCCGGAAATGACTCGCACATATGTGCGAGGGGAACCTTTACCTTTTCCATGTTGTACCATGATTCTCTGTTGTTGGATTCACAAAGAAATGTGCTTCCTTCCTTCCTTATACATGATGGAAGCAAACACATTGGGCACGAAGCAACTCTAATGTCAACGAAGAGCAGGGCCCAAGAAATGTTGACTACCTGTAATGGGGTAAGTCAGGGCACCCTCAACTCCAAAATCCCCTGGCTCTACCTTAGTTCACAGAGTCCTCTTAAGGCTGCCAAGATCACCCAATGACACCACTCTTCCAATGTCTCCTTCCTGCGTAACAGGAGAGCACGAATGGCTCAAATTCTGCCTTCCTCTTCTCTCCAGCTTAGATTTGCAAGGCAAATGCAATTAGTTTGCTGTTCCCATCTGCCTCCCCCCCTGCGACCCGCATGTACAATTGGCGCACTGCCTGCAGAGCTCAATGTGAAAGACAGCAACCTTTCCATAATGTGACACTCAATGACAATCCAGTTCTTCTGGAAGGAGGTAGAACAAGCAACCTTCTTGCAGAGCTTATCAAAAAACAGGAGAGCAAGCAGGTACCCAACTCAGGTCAGTCTGATGAGCGACAGTTCCCATCTCAGGAGGGTAAAGAAGGCCCCAGAATGCTTTGCTCAGACATCCTTGGCATCTCAGGAGGCAACTGAATTTCCTTGTTTTTTTTTTTCTCTGAAGATGTTTCGCTTCTCATCCAAGAAGCTTGTACAGCTCTGATAGGATGGTGGGGAATGGAAGGATTTATATTCCTTGCAGGGTGTCTGAAAGTCTTTCAGACATCTTTGGGTTTAAATGGAGAGGCCGAAAAGGAGAAAGAACACAAAGAAGGGAGAGAGGGAAGGGGAAGCAAGCAGAAAGTTCATTCAGAGTTGATGTTCCTTTGCCAAAATCATTTGTAGCCTGGGCCATGGAGAACCAATCAAAATCAATGCTCCTCTGGCCAAAATAAACCATCTCCCTTGGATACCCCAAACATGCAAAACACAACTCTACTCGCTTAATGTGATGGCTGGTTTTCAGCTGAGAGAAGCCGAGTCTACTTAATCAGGAGGGAAACACTGCAATGGACATCTCTTCTGGGTTGGGGCCTGGATGTTCTAGTTCATAGTTCTCCAAACTTGGCAACTTTAAGAAGCATAGCTGGCTGGAGAATTCTGGGAGTTGAAATCCATGTCTTAAAGTTGCCAAGTTTGGGGACCCCTGTTTTAGATCTTCTGCTTTTGAGGAGGTGGGTTAAGGAAACGTTTCTCATGCAATGTTTCAGGCTACAAGTAATCCTCAACTTACAACCAAAATGGAGCCCCGCATTTCTGTCACTAAGTGAGACATTTATTAAGACAGCTTTGCCTCATTTTACAACCTTTCTGTTGTGGTTCGCTGGCAGCCTGTGCAGACGGCAGTGGAATCAAACAGTGGGGGAGAACAGGGACCAGTCCGGGAGTCAGGAGAGGATTTGGATGGGGGTCCTGCATCCGATTCAGAGATGGGGCCAGGACCATCTGGGAGTGGAGTGCTGACTCTGGAGCCTCTGGAGTCTGGCAGCAGCGAGGCAGAGGAACAAGGGGAGCCTTTTCCCAGTGCGAATGTGCGCAGAGCTGCTGGAAGGCAAGAGCAGCTGAGACAAAAGGGGCGACTCAGGATTAAGGCTTGGAGGTGATTGCCCCTCCCCTAAGGTATAAAGGACAGGCAAAGGTAGAGAAACCTTTGCAGGAAGCAAAGTCGTTCGCTCTGTTCAGATTAATCCTTGAAGCTCTGTGTGGACTTTGTACTTTGATTGGTTTTTTACAGTTAATTTGGCACAACAACTAAAGTTGGCAGCAATTCAAAGGAGAGAAAGGTGGGTGCTTATCTCGAGGGACTGTTTGGGACTCATTACAGGCTGGGAATGAACATAATTCCCTGCGTTGAAATAAAACAAGAGTTGTTTTAACAAAGGATGTGCTTAATTATGGTCTCAGGAAGCCTTGGTCAGAACACTTTCTTGCCACTCTCATTAAGCGAATCGCTTGCAGTTGTGAAGCTAGTTGCATGGTTGTTGAGTGGAATCCGGCTTCCCCATTGACTTTGCTTGTCAGAAGGTCGCAAAAGGGGGAATAGCTTGACCCCGGGATACTGCAACCATTCATAAAGACGAGTCAGTGGCCAAGCATCCCGGATTTTGATCATGTGACCGTGGGGATGCTGCCAATGGTCGTTAAGTGTGGAAAAACAGTCGCTTTCTGCAGTGCTGTTGTTACTTCGAATGGTCACCAAATGAACGGTCGTACATGGAGGACTATTGTACCTGGATTCTAGAGCAGACTCCACAGTCTTCAGTGTTGCTTGAGTTAAAATTGTGAGAAACCACAGTGATTATTTTTAGCAGTCGCAGAGAGCCTCCAGGGGATGCATATGGTGCTAGCCAGAACTTAAGGAACATTTATGAATGGAAAAAAAATTGATTCTTCAGTGTCTGGATAGGATTGATCTAGAAAAGCCAGGGGTCTGCAAGACACCCGTGTCCAGATTGCCTATCAGATCTCTGTCACTTCCGCCATCCTTGACAATGTTCTTCCCTTTTCCTATACTGATTTTGAGCCATGGTGGTGCAGTGGTTAGAACACAGTACTGCAGGCTACTTCTGCTGACTGCCGGCTGCCGGCAATTTGGTCGTTCAAATCTCACCAGGCTCAAGGTTGGCTCAAGCCTTCCATCCTTCCAAAATGGGTAAAATGAAAACCCAGGTTGTTGGGGGCAAGAGGCTGACTCTGTAGATGGCTTAGAAAGGGCTGTAAAGCACTGTGAAGTGGTCTATACGTGCTAATGCTCTTCAGATGCCTTGGATTTCAGCCTACCCCGAACTTCAAGGGCTGAAGTGCAGAACATCTGATGGGCACCAAGATGGAGGAGACTGCTGTAGAAACCCTCTACACTTTCATATCGAGTCCTCTGTAACATGTTTTTAGGTTCTGCAGCAGATACACAGCACGGTTTGCAGCAACTCAATGCAGAAGGTAGTTCCCTGAAGCCAGGAAGTCTGAAAAGCCACAGAACCACAATTTCATTTCAGGTCCCCTCTATGCCTTGCCCATGGATCTCTTTTACAGTCACCAATGTTTCTCTTTTTTTAGCTCTCACTTCTTTTCGCTGATCTTTAGTCTCTGTCTCTTTCCACCCACAGGTCAATAAATTAGGACCTGGTGGCTTCAGCCTCCAGGCTCCTCCTCCTGTTTCTATATATGCAGATCCTCCAAGGGTCGGTGCTGTTGATTTTCAAACATTTAAATGAAAAGAAAAACCTGACTGCTTTCTGGAAATATACCAGGTTTTGAAGCAATGTACTAGAGGGTCCTTGGTGCTCTCTCAACTTGGTTGTTTCTTTACAGACATTTCATTACCCAACTAGATAACATCATCAGTGCTGAAGCATCTACCATCACATCTTTCTACAACTTTCTTGATTCCCATGGGTCAATATGCTTTCCCCATCCTGGGCTTATACTGTATAATGAATGGGAAATGGAAGAAGCCAGTATAACAACTTACAACAGACGTTCTGTTGCACGTCCAAGCAACTTCATTCTTCAGAGCAAAAACATATTGGAACTCTTTTTGGGGAGAAACCCTTGAAGTTGGTATGGCTAGAGTTGGTAAATTCTGATGACTGTCTGATTCTCTGCCTATCTAATTTTTATTCTGACTGATGACCGTTGCTTGAATGAGCAACCAAACATCTCAGATTAACAAAGTTTGGCCCAGTTGCCATGATTCAACCTTTAGACACTTTGTGTCATGCCCCTGTCAGAGTCTGAATCCAAGGAGGAAGACAAACAGCTGACAGGGAGTGGGAATGTGGCTCTGTTGGCTGTGGAGGAAACTGGGAAAGGGCAAAGTCTGGCTGGGCAAAGCAGGGGAGAGGTAGAACAAGGGAGAGGGAGTTCAGAGGATGGCCCAGGCCTACCCACTCTTCATCCGAGGGCACGTAGGGAGGAACAGAGAAGAGAGCAACGTGGGTTGCATGGCTTACAGGGGAGGAAAGGGCCCTGATTCCCTTCATTAGCCACACTTGGAAAGAGAGTTTAAAAGAGACGCAGGCTGACTGCGGCATCTGCTGGGAACAAACAAGAGTTTATCTTGTGTTGACTTTGCTTATCTGTGTTCCTGGCATTTTTCCAAGCATGTTGAGTTTTGCTGTGCCTTCACGTCTGGAATTCTTGCTCCTGCCCTGCCAAACTAATTACCTCATCTTGCCTTGATTGGACTTATACTTACAGTTTTTGTTGACAACATTTTGGACTTGATTCTCTGCAGCCAAAAGCTGTTCCTGGGAGTTTTTCTCCAACCAGAAGGTAACCAAGACACTGGGGGCAAAGTTGGAGCTAATAAAGGGACTCTACTGATTATCTGAGTGTATTTCCTTTGTGCCACACTCCAGATCATCACACCTTTGGCCTGGATAATTGAGTCTTAACTGACACACAAACTTACAGTGACATTAAGAACAACCTGAAGCTAAGAACGGCAACTGACCTCATCAAATATCTTATTCTTTCCTTGGCTGATACCATCGTTGAGCGCTTGCATCCACAATTCCTTTTCTTCTATGGTTGATGCCTGGAATTTGATATCTTGCACCTGAGCAGGAAAAAAAAACAGGAGGGGAGTTTGCCTGAAAGCAATTCAGATTTCACTAAAAAACCCAAAACATTGCAATACCAGCTGGTGCTATACAGTTTCCCCCGGGGAAATATTTTCTTATGATGTTGAGCAGGGCCGAAGAACAGACCTGAAATGGCCCAGATACAGGATACTGGGTATGGTTTGATGAACCAATTATCTGCCACACAAGACTTGTGTTCCTTCCTTAAGTCACCCCTGATCAAAGTAGATAAAAAATAAGATACGTAGTGTAGTTTTTGCCATTGTAAGCCAAGAAACAAGTAAGAACTGTGGAGTAACCACCAAACTAGGCTCAAAATAGTTTTTTTTTAAAAGTGTCAAGACTCCACAAACCTGGAATTATGAAAAATAAAATCTTGACCATGCCTACGTAGGTCATCACTCCAGCCACTGTGGTTCTCAGCTGCAAAAGGTTGTCCAACCTAGACAAATAACCAGGATGGATCTCTTAACATTTATTTGCTGCCAGAGGAGAGGTCTGCAATGAACAAACTTGGGTTGGATAATCTGGCCAAGACAGTGTCACAATTTGTATGTAGGAGCTGTCTCCCTCCACCCCCAGGTTTATTCTGTGATTATGTGAAAGCTTTTTTAAATATATGCTTGGCAAACATAGGATAGCAGTGCCCCTGTTCTTTGGAAACACTGTAGGATATTGAACTTCTGGAAAGGTGCAACTATTGAACCTTCATAAAAAGATTCGGAGGCTGCAAATTACTTTCTCCATCATGGTCCAGCTTTCTCCAGCCAGATGCTTGAAACCAAAAGTCACAACACATCTGCAGAGTCCCAGACTAGGGGAAACTGCTGTAGGCCACAAGCCAAGTATGTTAATGAGATCCTTGAAAGAAAGGGATGGAGTCAGTAGACATTTATAATTTAAACACATTGATACCCAGCTTTTCTGCTAAAAGGAAAGTCAAAGGCAATTAACAGCTGTTAAAATCAATATTTGGGTTCCATGAATGAAAAAGGGGACCACAGAATGGGGTTTTCTTTTTCCTTCCCCTCCTCTTAACCTCTAGAGATGATGTTTCAAGGGGAAAAAAATGTTCTTCGTGATTGTGAGGATGACGTGGGATATGGAACGAATTGTTTCAGGAGAAGCAAACGCCATTGGATTCAACCCAATAACCAAAAGGCTCAACCTCATCCGTAGAGATCAAGGACTATCATTAATCCAAGCACCCGATCTTGCAAAAATCACTCAGGGAAGAAATGTTCCAGTACAGCAACAGCACTGGCCCAAATGCATCATTACTGACAATGTTGTCATCATCATCATTTTCGTCATCATCACAAGGGAATCAACCAAAATAAGTCAAGGTAAAACAGCTTCCTTTGAACTAAAAGTTTTTGCAGGAATAGGAGGAAAAGAGAGAGAAAAAGAGAGACAGAGAGAGAGAGAGGGAGGGAGGGAAATCATGCTTCATGAAATAGAGAGGTCCAATGCCAAGGTACAGATTTAATACACAAATGTGTGCCTGTCTTTTGCCCTCCCTTCTTTCATCTTCACAGCAAGGGAGGACTGCAACCTAATCTGAGATAGCAATGGATGGAAAATAATCAACAACAGAACCAACCTAGAACTAAGGAGAAATGTCCTGACTGTGAGAAGAATTAACCAGCAGAATGTCTTGCCTTCAGAAATTGTAGGTGCACCAACACTGGAGACTTTTAAGGAGAGATTGGACAATCATTTGACTGAGACATTGTACGGCTTTCTGGTTGAACAGAGGATGAGACTAGAAGACCTCCAAGGTCCCTTCGAACTGTGTTACTCTATCATTTTTTTTAAAGAAATGATTTGGATAAGATAATCTCTGCCATTTACTGTATATCCTACCTTCTAGCCCTCATTCATTCACTCACTCACTTTATATTCCTGCTTTTCTGTCAGCATAAATAATATTGGGCTCAGGGCCCTTTTCAATAATACGATGTTAAGATTCCATAAAATATAATAAAATCTATTTTGATTTTTGCGACAGCCCAACCCAGGTTTTGGAGGAGAGATGCCTACCTGCACTCAAGAGCCGAAACAAATTATGCAACACAACCTTGAATTTTCAGAAGGCAGAGGCCAGGTACACCAACGATTAGAATGGAGTAAAGCAATTTCTCTCCTCCCTCAATTTTTATTTTTTATTTTTGCTGCAGCTGCTGCAAGTGAGGAGTTAGCGAGCAGGCCTTGTTGGAAACAGAGAAGTCAAACTTGTTGGATGAGCATCTGCTTCCATCTGAGCTCCCAAACAACTGAACTGGAATCACCCTTATTAACGAAGTTGCTTACAATAGCGCCTCTACTGAACGCAAGAGGCATGGGGTTTTTTAAAATAGTCATTTAAACTCTAAGCACAGTTCCCATTGATCAAACTTCCTTTCTGCCACAAGTTGCTGGCTGCAAAACAGGGCAATGGGGGAGGAGGGGAAACGGGAGGGTCAGACTCTGTTTGGACAAAGCGGGAAAGAGAGAGGGAGAGAGAGAAGAAAGAGAGACTTGGTTCCTTCCCAAGCAGGCATGCTTTCTCCATGAAGTCAGAGTAGCAGGAATGAGGACTCATCAGGAATGAGTCTGCCTGAATGATCAGGCTTTTTTGCCCTCGTTGTAGACTTTGATGGTTAAAGAATTGTGTCACCGGCTCATTCTACGATGATTTTCCATTATTGGATTATCTGTTCTTGGCTGCCTTGGTTGAATGCGGTTATACAATCCAGGGAGGAAGCTGCCAGTAGCATAGTCCAGGAGGTAAAAGAGAAATAACTGAGAGGTCCAAAGAAAGGAGAACTTTAGAAAAGGCCTTATAAAGGTTCAGGCTTGTCTATCAATCCAACATATGTCTTCCCAAAAGAAGGTCACATCTGAAGATTGATATGAGCTTCCAGTCATGACACACAGTTGCCTCTGAACAGAAGTTTGGAAGACACTGTTCCAGTCTTGTTTATTATAAGTCATCATAATAAGCACAAGATTGCTCCTGTCTCAGGGAGTGAAGATGAGAGCCCATACAGTATTTAAGGGACAAATCCTTCTGACTGAAGGTCTATCACAATTAGATTTATATACCAGAATTAATGGAGCAAATTGCAAAATAAAAGTTTAAAAAATCCAAAGATCAAGCCAACGCTATAAAACTGTGGTTGCATTCGAACCACTGGGAGGGACAGAGGGAGGGAGGGAAGGGAGGAAGGGAGGGAGGAGATGGGAAGGAAGAAAGGAAGGAGATAGGAAGGAAGGAAGCAGATAGGAAGGAAGGAAGGAAGGAAGGAAGGAAGGAAGGAAGGAAGGAAGGAAGGAAGGAAGGAAGGAAGGAAGGAAAGAGATGGGAAGGAAGGGAGGGAGGGAGGGAGATGGGAATGTGAAGGAGTTTCATATAAAATAGAAAGGACTTCTTACCTTGCAACCTGGAGAATGGATTAAAATGAATCTGTTTTTCCTTTTCAGGAGGGCTCGCAAATCTTGACATCGATCATATTGCTCCAGTTCGAGACTCTCAACACATTTCTGTTCCTCCTGCAAGTGACAACACTATTTTTTTCTCTCTCTCTACTGTAAAGCCTGAATGGTGACACCCCAATGCAAGACAAATGCTAATCCCAGATTAGGGATGTCTATGTTCCTGCTGCACCTCAACTCAATCTCTGGAGTCACCCCCAGTAACCTATGTGGGAGTTGGGTGGCTGTACAAATTTGTTTAATAAATAAATCGAAGCTGTGCATCTGTTTATCTATCATTGCAATGGCCAACCAGTTCTAACATGACTGCATGAGCCGTTCTTGAGGCTGCTCTCAGAGCAGCCATGGTCTAAGAGGGTCAACGTGCGCCATCCCATGATCCCTGTTTTATATCACTTGCTGGATAAAATATTCTCAACAGCACAGTTAGAAGGTTGCAAAATCTCACAAGAGCAGCTGTTTGCAGAAAACAGAAGCCAAAGGTGGGGGGGGCTTATTTCTGGCTGGTTGTCAATTCATAAAACATTCTTATGCCTGTCTTAGTAGTTGTCATAAAAAAAGGGGGGGGAGGAGGAAGAAAATGTGGAAGAGCAGTGCAGCAGTTTGAAAGTGAAAGTACATTCCAACTCTTATCTTTAAAAGATTGTAACTAAATTACCAGAGCTTTTGCCCTTGAATATATTTAATTGGAGAATGTGATTGATGAACATGTTCCATTGGAGAATCTGGTTTATGAGACACCCAAGGGGGAGGGGGAAACAGGGTCACAGGGGACTGTAAATTACATAGGCTAGAGCTGGCTTCATACAGGTTAATGCTAGTAGGTCGCCTCTAATAAACCCTTTGAAGTTTTTTGAAATTTGGCTTGAGAATCATGATTTAATTAGGGCAATTGCTGGAATCCTGGCATTGGTTCTAACTGTTGAAAAGCTTCCCCAACAAGAGGATGTAACAGTAATGCAGGCAAAATGTCTGCCTTATTCCACCAATCATACCACCCCTTTGTTGGCGTCACAGGTGTCTATGCAACTCAATTCCAAAATTCTTTGCGCTGGATTAAAAAGACTGTAAAATAAGATTCTTAAATTGGCCAATCATTTTCCTCTGCCTGCCTTTCTGGTATAAGTAGCTTCCATCTAGGGTAGTTGGTAGAACTGAATCTTTCCGATGCTTCTTAAAAGTTGTCCAAACAGACCATCCAGTACAAGAACCTATTCTGGAAGGAAACAAGGAATGTGCCTTCATGGACACAACTAGTTTGGCCAAGAAAGGACGAGGCTGATAAACCACCCAAATATCTGGAAGTTGACAGCTTAGATCTACAGTGACCAATCAATGATCAAGCTATCATATCCAAACCATAAAGCCAAAGTTATATTATGATCTGGTTTCAATGGGTCCATATACTGGAGAGCAGACAGGCGTATGGTAGGATTCGTGTTACATTCATGGGGTGTAATTTTGCCATAAAGCTTTGTATTTCTCAGATATCAACAACTTCCAAAAGGACTAGGGGGGACATGATAGCAGTATTCCGATATTTGAGAGGCTGCCACAAAGAGGAGGGGTCAATTTATTTTCCAAAGAACTAGAAGGTAGGAGAAGAAACAATGGATGGAAACTAATCAAGTAGAGAAGCAATCTGGAATTAAAGGAAAAACTTCCTAACAGTCAGGAGAATTAACCAGTGGAACAGCTCCAGAAATTGTGAGTGCTTCATTACTGGGTTTTTTTTTTAAAGAAGAGACTGGACAGTCACTTGTCTGAAATGGTATAGGATCTCCTGCTTGAGCAAGGGGCTGGACTAGAAGATCTCCAAGATCCCTTCTCGCTCTATTCTGATTCTGATTCATTGTAAACCTAAAAAAAAAAATTGTTAATACTTTGCCATCTCTGGAGCATCACACTGTGTGTCCTACTTGGAATTCCTGTTGGAGACAACCAAGACACACCATCTAGTTCAAAGAACACCTGTTGGAGCAACTAGGAATCAACTTGGTAGTCTTCAAGCAATTTCTCCCCTGGTTTGTGGGCTTCTGAAAGAACAGAGTCTTGTCAATAATATCTACGTGATGATATAATCACTCTCAGAAAACTTTTCCGTGTATTTGTGCCTGTGCATGAATCAAAGGTTTTCAAAATTTTCAGCCTGCATAAATACAGGTGTGTGTGTGTGTGTGTGAGAGAGAGAGAGAGAGAGAGAGAGAGAGATTGAGATTCTTCTATTTTGCATAATTAATATTTCTTAAACTGCTGTATGCTGAGTCACTGGTCTTCAAGTAAAACAAAAGAAGTGAGCCAAGGAATAAGTGACTTGACTGAGATATAACCCAAACACTTGACCCCAGCTGGCTTCTGATTTCAAATTGCATTTAATTTCCTTCTTGAAAAAAAGATCACCTAAACTTGCTCTTACTGACCACGGTAGTGAAGCAGTTTAGAATTCTGACCAACACATCAAAGAAAGCACATTTCAATCCTACATTTTCAGCCAGCACCCTTTTCCTGATCCCAAGGAAAGAATGTCCATTTTTATTCAGCATCTTGCATAAATTACAGTGAAGTATTTCAGGTCACGTCAACAGCCAGCAGAGATCCTGTGACAGAAGCATTTTATGTCCTGAAACCTAGTTCCTCACATGTACCAAATGTAACGCTTTCTTGGCTCAACCATAAATATATTTCGCACAGAATTATAAGTGAAAGAAGGGCAGGAAATAATGAGTACCAGCCATCTATGGATGCAATGTTAGCTGCTAAATCTCACTTCCAGCCATCCCGACACAGGGGAATAAACACATTACTAAACATCCCAGAGTTAAAGAACCATTATCAACCAAAACTATCAATTGAAATAATTAAGAACAGCAGCAGAATGAAGTCTATCTGCTTCCAAATGGGCCAGATTATTGTATGAGAAAAGCAGGTTAATTCAAAAAGACCTTGTCTATCTATTGCGCTTACTCAAAAGAACCTGCAGGAATCCTAAGCAAGAGACAGGAAATGTTGGAGGCAGATTCCTGATTCCAAGATGATGGGTTCATTTCTTTATACTTGGCATCTTTCATCGTTATTGGCCTGCGTTGCTCAACAAGAAAAAAAGAGGAAGTGCGAAGAAGGAAGGAAGAGGACAACGAAGAGGGTGTAAAAATAATCTCAAACCGTAAGTGTACAGTATACCCATAGAGGAAAGTTTAAAAATAGTGGCTATAAATAAAAAAGGCAATCCATTTCATCACAGTGGGCCAAAAAACTAACCAGCTGAATCATCTCCCTGCTCAGTTGGTTGCTTGGCTGATGAGCAGCAACTTTCCAGAATCTTGCTCATCTTCATTTTAAGCTGTGTTTTGGCTTGCAGACCATTCTCTCGTCTTCCTTCCAACTCGGTTTTCCTGATCTTTACGGTTTGCAAAATAGGGCAACAAAGCAACCCTTAAGGGTTTTCCTTCACAGTTAGAATCAATCTAATCTATCTATCTATCTATCTATCTATCTATCTATCTATCTCTACCTACCTACCTACCTACCGTTGTGGTTCGCCGGCAGCCAGTGCAGACAGGAGAGGTATCGGACAGTGAAGACCAAAGGGAACCAGTCAGGGAGTCTGGCGAGGACTTGGACAAGGGTCCTGCATCCAATGCAGGGATGGCGCCAGGACTATCTGAAAATGGGGTGCTGCCTTCGGAGCTTTCGGAGTCTGGCAGCAGAGAAGCAGAGGACCCAGAGCTGCTAGAAGGCAAGACAGCTGAAGCAGCAGGGGCAACTCGGGAGCAAGGCTGGGAGATGATTGCCCCTCCCATCAGGGATAAAAGTCAGCCCTCGGTGACGTGCTCTTTGCAGGAAACAAAGAAGTTCATTAGATTCTGATTCCTCATTGAAGCCCTACGAACTCTGGTTTGTCTCTGCTGGAATTTCTGTCAGTTTATATTCTAAGTAATTGGACTAATGTTTCTTGGCAGCCTTCTACAACCCTGAAAGATGTGAGATTATCTCAGAGAATTGTGTCTAATGAGTTTTGGCTGGGAATGCAAGAAACTCCCAGTGTTACATTAAAATAGGTTTGATTTTACACTCAGTTTGTGTTTGCTTAATTTGAATGAAGCCTGGGGTCAGAACACTTACCTACCATCTATCTGCCTATCATCTATCACCTATCATCTATCTATCATCTACCTATCATCTAGCTAGCAAGCTCTGCAAGCTGAGATAATGTGCACTGCATTGCTGCATTCACACAGTTTCACAGCAAAGATGACAGTTGCTCTTTAAAAATTATGATTTAAATTGAGTTGATTTAAGTCAAGTCTTTTTACTAGTAATTTAAATCATGATTTAAATCGTGATTTAAATCAACTTGATCTAAACCAAATCCACCCTGCTTCCTGTACTTCTTTTATCTATCCAATGCTTTAACGGATGATCTGTGGACCTCAACTTTCATCAGAAGAAGAAACATTCCCGGTGAGACAGAAAAGGAACCAAATTTAAAGCAACAGCCAAGGAAGATGGGTTGTTGTGTTTGGAACAAGTCCATGAGTTTGTTGAGGCTTCTCTCTCCCTTTGTCTTACCTCATTTTCGTATATGAAGAGCTGGGTTTTGCAGAGTCGGATGTAACGCTCTTTCCAAAGACTCAAAAGCCCCCCGCTGCTCTTCTTGATCCAGCCAACTTTATCTCCTGACACAGGACTCTTTAACTTCTCCGAATTTTCCTGTTTCAAACCCCAGAATCAAACCAGGAAGAAAAGAAAGGCATTACTAGGGATTCATAAGCTGCTTTTGACAAAGTTCCAATTTTCTAAGTTTTCCCTTTGAACTTCAAGGACAATGGAGAGTCCCTTAACTATGGTTTCAATAAGCAAAGGACAGTGTGCGTGGCCCAAATGAAACAATATCATTATGGTTTAAATAATATGTGAATTCAGAGGCGTTCTACTATCCCGATACATTGCTAAAATATAAATAAAAAATCTGAGTATCTCAAAGGACGCCCAAATTTAATACATTCATGTGTCAAAGGCAAACAGGAAAATATTTGCTGCCCATCCAACTTACCCAAGACATTTAGGGGCCTGTGACAAAGTACTACGCTGCCTTTTCCATCAGTTCTAGGTCCAGATACCACCCAAATAGCTGAAACCTTCAAGACTGATGATCCAAGATCTCCCAACACATCTGAGAACCAAAAAGTCTATTTGGGACAAGCTGTGAGGCTCACGCAATTGTGCCTTCCACACAAAGGAATGTTTTCATGACTGAGCTACAACCTCTATCATTTGCAACTACAATTTCACATTGCCTCATGGTCGGGCTGGCCCTGAATGCCTTTCTTATTGCAATGGGAAAGCTCTCTTTTCTTTTTCTTTCCACCAGAGGCACTAACCAACTGGAATATCAGGACAACATTCCCTGGCTCTCCGTGTTTACTGATCCCCTTGAGCTTGAATGGAGGATGAGAAGCCAAAGAGAGAAGGGGGGGGACAGGGGGGGAATTGCTGGAAAGATGATTGTACATTGAAGTACAGGATGTTCATATAGAAAGTCCCCTTGGCCAATTTATAATGAAATCAATGTAAGAATATTACTGTGAAGCCAAGAGAACGTCTCTGGAGTTTTTTCTTCTTCTTTGGAAAAACAAAAGCAAAAATTAAAAGACGCCTTCCCATTAGTATGAATTATTTGAAGTAAAAAAAAAAAAGGAATGAAAGTCTAATGTACTAGTTTAGCTTCTTGCCCGGGCAGAAATATAAGGCCTCTGGCTTAAGCTGGGCCTCTCCACCTAAATGATTAAGAGCCGGGCCTTCCTCTTCTGACTCAAGTTGATTGGGAAACTTCACATACAAGGCAACCCTGCTCTAAATCTGGAACAGAACGAATGAGCTGGAAGAGTCCTTGGAGGTCCTCTAGTCCAGCCCTCCCCCCCCCACCCCAATCTGATTTTAAAAGACTCAAAATCAGACTCAAATCTGATTTTTGACATTGTCACATAACACCAGAAAGGTACAAAAAAAATGAGCTACGCTTGCTTGCAGGATGAGAAAGGCAACAAACCTATTTCTGTAATCACGGTTTGTTCCACTTTTGCCAATGTTTATTCCTGGACAATGAAGAATAGAATTAGTTCTCGGCTTACAACAATGATTGTTTGAAGTTACACTGCCACTGAACAAAAAGTGACTTAGGGTCGTTTTTCACACTTTGGCCAGGTGATCAAAATTCAAAGGCTTGGCAACTGGTTCATACTTACGACTGTTGCTGTGTCCTGAGGTCATATAACACACACCCCTTTTGCAGCCTTCTGACAAGCAAAGCCAGATTCATTTAACAACCATGTTACTAACTTTAATGGCCACAGAGATTCACTTAACAATGGTGGCAAGAAAAGTTGTAAAATGAGACAAACTTAACAAATGTCTCACTTAGCAACAGACTTTTGGGGCTCAATTTGTGGTCATAATTCAAAGACCACCTGTAGGCTATATTGAACCACAAGTACAGTAGTACCGCAAAGACTTCTGGTCACTGCTGTTATCCAGCACTTCATCCACAGAACACTACCTAGAGTCACTCCTTGATGCTCTACTACTCTTGTCAATTTCAAAAAAGTGAAAAGTGACCTGGATCTCCACCATTAGCAGGTATGAGCACATCGCTTCAACAGAATCCCCCAGGATATTTCCCAAAATGTATACTTTAATGCTCTGTTGTGATTTCCTCCAAGCTTCCTAAAGACTAGAGGTTTCCATGGTCTAAGCCAAGCACCACTCTCCATTCCATTTCACGACATCTAATTGATGCTGAAGGGAGAAGTTGCTTTCTTTAGAGACCAGGCCTTCCTTTCTTGATCAGATTCCAAAATTAGAACTTCCCAAACAACGGTTTACATTGTTTTGGAAGGCAAAAAAAAAAGCAAATCACCTGAGGGAGGGAAAGATATAATAGTAATAATTAGTTTATGCATTCAAAGAGGCTTATGCATAGAGAGACATTGAAAAGGACATGGTATGTTGGAAATAAAGACCTATTTGGAATCAGATGGTTGCAAAGGATGTTTAACCAAGCTAAAATACAATGAGTAAGTCCTTATTTACAGAACTACCACTGATTATTTGTCTTAGAACAAGGAGAATTTCTTTTAGGATGCAGGATATACCAAGTAGCATGAAGCACTATTCAACATTTTTCAAAAGCCCTCTGCCAGTAAATCTGTTCAGATCTGTAGAAAAACCCTTCCTTCCTTCCTGGCCATTTACTGGATAGGAGGGAGGGTGGGCAGGAAGGGAGGGTTAGATATGGATGAGCTTGTGTTGATGGAAAAGTGGAGAAGATGATGACACTAAAGGTGGAGAAGAAGATAACACTAAAAATTCAGAATATGACTTCTCTATAAATGAATATGTGGGAGGGAAAGCCCAGGTTATATATTTTCTGCTTACAATGGCTAGGAATTATGAAGGTTGAGGTTCAAGACATCTGGATGGCATCTGGTGGGGAAGGAGGAAAAGCTCCACTTTGGTTTAAAACAGGAGTGGGGAACAATGGCCCTTTTATGGCCCAGGTTGTCTCAGGAATTCTGGGAGTTGAAGTCCACAAGTCATACAAGAGGCCATCGCTCCCTATATCTGGGTTTTTCCCAATTATCTTAACTTGAAACTCTATAGGACTGAGCCACAGATCTACCACATTAAATTCTGGCCCTACTTGTGGCTTCTTGCCAAGATGTTTTGTAAAAGAAATCTATTTTGCTGAAAAGACTATCTGCACATGCACATCTTAACCCATCTTCTCAAAGGACGATCGGACGTTTTCAAGTTCAATGTTATGAATTGAGCACTTACACCAAAGGTAGAGAACCATGGCTCCTTTATGATTTATGGATTTCAATTCCCAAAATTTCTGGTTCAGGAATTTTGGGAACTGAAGTCCACAAATTATAAAAGGGCCATTATTCCCCACCCTGACCTACTCCCTAGAAGGTAGGGTAGTACCTTGTTAAAGAATTAAAGGTTATAGGAAAGACACGAAGTTTGAAAAGTGCAACACTTGAAGAAGTTGACTTTGATCTGTGCTAAAACTAATATTCTTTTCTAGAACTTCAAAGCTTTCATTGAAGGTTTTTAAGGTAGCAATTTGCTAGCCCACATGACATTTAACAGAGATCTAGACATGACTCTAGAGTCGATTTTGTTCTAGTGGTTAAAGCGTCAAATGAGAAAGTGAAAGACTGTGAGTTCTAGTCCTGCCTTAGTGACTGTGAGTTCTAGTCCTGCCTTAGGTGCCCTTGGGCCAGTAACTTTCTCTCAGCTCCAGGAAGTAGGCAATTCCTAGACAGAAAAACTGCAAGGATTTGTCCAGGTGGGCTCTGAAAACAGAACATAATTGAATGGAAGAAAAGAAAGAAGCTATAATTCTAGAGTTGCTCTGACATTTCAAAAGAGAGAAAGACTGTCCATTTTAAAATTTATTTTAAATCAGCATGCTGTGAATGTGTTCACAAGGCACTTGGGACATTCATCCAAATTTCCATTTAGGTTCATACAAACGTTTATGCTTTTCAAGAGAAGCTGAATTTACAGGAAACAGACTGGTCAGTTGGTTCATCAATCACCCAGTGACTCTCCCCTTGTTCAGGGTTTAGATTGACTGACCAAGGCTGTAAAGAATATCTAAAAATGAATGCAAATAACCAAAGAGATTAATATGCAGAAATGGGACGGGAGAAGAGAAATGAAACAGTGAAATGAAACAGAGAAATGAATTCAAGCTCAGTTACCAGTTCTTCCAAGCTTCCAGACTATCAGAATCATTTTTATAGCAATAAATTAAGGAAGCACCAAAATGGACCACTCCCACAAGTAGCTGGGATCATACAGAATAATACAGAGTTGGAAGGGACCTTGGAGGTCTTCTAGTCCAACCCCCTGCACAAGCAGAAGATCCTATACCATTCTGGACAAATGGCCACCCAATCTCTTCTTAAAATCTTCTCGTGATAGAGGACCATTATCGTTGTTTAATGCAGGGGTCGCCAACCTTTTGAACCTCAGGGACCACCAAACTCATAATTTTAGATCCCAGGGACCACTAACTGGTTATGTGGGTGTGGCCTAATTTGTGGGTGTGGCTTGGTGGTCATATGACTGGCTGGGCATGGCTTGTATGTAAATATCATAAATATTGATATAAATATTGATTGTTTTATTTAAAAAAAGAGCAACTTTTACCCAAAATCAGGCAAAGCAAGCAGGCAGATTGAGTTGCTCACAGAATTACAGATTCATTCAGAAATCAATCTATCTGCCATTGGCTAGTTCAGTCTGTCACATAAAATTTGCTAGCAAGCAAACTCACAAAATTAACTCACAACACACCATGCATGTAAATAATGATTTTTTTATTTTTTAAAAGAGCAACTTTTACCCAAATCAGGTAAAACAGGCAGGCAGATTGAGTTGCTCACAGTGATCTATCTATCTGCCATCGGCTAGCTCAGTCTCTCAAATTTGCTTATCGTGAGTCTGCACTGAATTTGCTTGCAAGCAAACCTTCAGTCCTAAGGGAGGTTCAGCTGTGCTTAGCGAGAAAGCACGAAATCCAACCATTTCCTGCTTCCTAGCTAATCTAAATCTCCCGGCAGTGCAGAACAGATGATGGTCAGAAAAAGGAAAAATAACAATTTTAGCAGGCAAGTTTGCTGGGTAAGGAGTGAGTGGGTGGGGAGTGAGTGGGTGGGGAGGATTCCCGCGGGCCATGTGGGCATCACAGCCTTGTGTTTCTGCGCAGCCTGGATTAATTGCTTTGGGGGAGGGGGTGCTCTGAGGGTGAGATTTCTCTGCAGCCCACCAAAATTTTCTCATGGTCCACCAGTGGGCTGCAACCCGCCAGTTGGCGGCGGCTGGTTTAGTGCATTGTATCCATCACTCCAGGGATGGATACAATACACTAAACAATACCAATAGTTTTGTGTTGGTTTCATCTGTTGAAGGACTTTATCTAATTGTGGTTTATAAAATTAGTTCAATGGGCAAAGCTGTCTAGGATCACATAAGCTATTATCTGAGCTGTGGCGTTCTGGTCAGAGTGCAGTACTGCAGGCTACTTCTGCTGACTGCCCGCTGCCTGCAACTTGTCAGTTCGAATCTCACCCGGCTCAAGGTTGACTCAGCCTTCCATCCTTCCAAGGTGGGTAAAATGAGGACCCAGATTGTTGGGGGCAAGAGGCTGACTCTGTAAATGGCTTAGAGAGGGCTGCATAGCACTGTGAAGCGATATATAAGTCTTAAGTGCTATTGCTACCTGTCAAAACACAAAATCCATCTAATCTGCATATATACTTCTGCCGAACAATGTGCTGAGGTCCTGAGGCATTTAAGACTCCATCATGGCCACCATGTATATAAATACTGTTTCTCTACAGCTGAGAATTCTTGGATGCAAAAATCCCTTTGCTATTATTTTGCTAGTTTCAGGATGCAAGTGATATTTGCTCAGTTTGTATTTTTAGAAGCTAATGCTTAAATGCATCAGTCTTAGCCTGGAGCGTGTTCTATAGGACAATAGGATTTTATTTCCAAGCAGATCTGCACAAGCATACCCTGAATGTGAAGCTTTTCGAGGGTCAACATAATTATTCTTATGCTGCAGCAATAACAACAATATCCAGATGACTAGTAACAACCCAAGGTTACCTCGGGTCCGTAATTTGAAATCAATTCAATATAACCAAATTCTGTGCTTTCAACTTTTGTCTACTGATATAGCTTGTTTAGAGAGAGAGGGAGAACTCTAAAAGAAATCTTCTGAAGATATCAGGAAATTGTGTCTTTCCTGTAACCTTCAGATCTGTGTACAAATTTAGGCATACTGGGACTTCTAACAGAAACCTTTTTGATGCCATTTTTAGAAACAGAATGGTTTTTTAACACTTATTCCTGCACACATGGCCTTAAGCTGTTGCACAGCCTGCAAATAATTCATACAAAATACTGTAGCTCTGATATCTTGTCTGCTTTGCTCCCAAATAATACAAGGATGGTGTACAAGGATGCTTGCGTGTAAGCATCATATTAGCTTGTCGTAAAAAAAAAAATAGCACTGCATTTTTCTGCATAATTGACCCCAGGTATATGTCACCGACAGATGCTTGCAACTGCTTTGAAAAGAAGTATTTCCAGTTGCTGGAATCCTCAAGCTTTGTTCCTCCTAATTCATGTTTTTGTAATTGTCCAAATGAACCAGAAAGGGATCTACCCGCACATATTATGACACAGATTCACATGACATCACCACTACCCCTTTTAGCAAAGAGCGAGGTACATGTGCAGCCAAGTTAATTCAATTCTATCTGACCCTACACTGGCTCGGTGCACATCAAGTCTAAATACCATATCAAGATTACGTTAAGCCTTTCTTCCTTGTCTAAACTTTCTTTCAAGCAGCAAATAAAAGAAAGTATGTGTGGTTGGTGAAACTGACAGTGAAATTGACAGGCATATGTCAAAACCTCTGGAGGAAAAAAACATACAAGCTATAGTACAGGTAATCTTCCCAGTTACGATGACAATTGAGCCCAAAATTTATGTGGCTAAGTGGAACATCTGTTAAGTGGGTTTTGCTCCATTTTATGACTTTTCTTGCCACAATGGTTAATTTAACAATTGTTCATTTTTAATAAGTGAATTGTTGCATTAGTTGAGTTAGTAACATGGCTGTAAAACAAATCTGGATTCCCCATTGACTTTGCTGGTCTCAAAAGCTGACCCTAGGTTGCATCAAGATTTATGCAACCATCCTAAATAGGAATCAGGTGCCAAGCACCTGAATTTTGATCATGTGACTGTGGGGATACTGCAACGGTCGTTTAAGTGCGAAAAATCATCGTAAGTCACTTTTTTCAGTGCCGTTGTAACTTTGAGCTGTCACTAAATTAACGGATGAAAAGTCGAGAACTACCTGAATAAGGAAGGAAAGAGAAAAAGAAAGAAAAGAGAAATGCAAGAAACGGAAAAAAAATAAAGAACAGCAGGCATAAAGCACAATTATGTGTTAACCAACCTCTCTATAGTTATGTCATTTCTCTCTATGATCTATCCTGTCTAATTGTCAGGACCACAAATCGTAAGTTCATTTTTTCCCCCTCATTTCTATGCCAAAAGTCCCTAAGAGGCTTCCGGTCATCCATAAACACAGACAATACCTTTTCTGTAATCAAAGAAGTTACTTTATCTAGCTCTGCAAGATTTGTCCATTTCACTAACCATTCCTCCATAAAGGGCAGTGCTGAATCTTTCCATCTCTTCTTCATATAATCAGTGGTGGGATTCAATTTTTTTTACTACCGATTCTGTGGGCAGGGCTTGGTGGGCGGGGCTTGGTGGGTACTGGCAGGGGAAGGATACTGCAAAATCCCATTCCCTCCCCACCCCGCTAACCTGCTTTCCAGCTCCTTTCTCCTGTGTAGGGCAACAAAAGAAGACCCAGCCAATCAGCTGGGACTTGGGAGGAAGAGACTAGACGGGGGCGGGGCCATTCAGAGGCGGTATTTGCCAATTCTCCAAACTACTCAAAATTTCTGCTACGGGGTCTCCAGACTTGGTCAGAAACTGCTGAATATCACCTTTGCATATAATAACTTCGCTTCAGTAAACCACATTTTGAAATAACATAAACTTTCTGGGCTTGGAATCTGAATGTTACCCAGAAATCATCAGAATGTAACCATGTGAGCCTGCAAACAGCCGTAAATGGGGGCCAGTTGCCAACTGCTTAAAATGCAGCTATCCCACATGAGGGGAGGGGCAGCACTCAGAACTTTTAATCTGAGTCTCCTGGTGAAACTCGAAAAATTAGAATATTGTGCAAAAGTTCATTTATTTCAGTAATGCAACTTAAAAGGTGAAACTAATATATGAGATAGACTTATTACATGCAAAGCAAGATAGTTCAAGCCGTGATGTGTCATAATTGAGATGATTATGGCTTACAGCTCATGAAAACCCCAAATCCACAATCTCAGAAAATTAGAATATTGGGAAAAGGTTCAATATTCTAGGCTCAAAGTATCCCACTCTAAGCAGCTAATTAAGCCATAACACCTGCAAAGGGTTCCTGAGCCTTTAAATGGTCTCTCAGTCTGGTTCAGTAGGAATCACAATCATGGGAAAGATTGCTAACCTAACAGTTGTGCAGAAAACCATCATTGACACCCTCCATAAGGAGGGAAAGCCTCAAAAGGTAATTGCAAACGAAGTTGGATGTTTCCAAAGTGCTGTATCAAAGCACATTAATAGAAAATTATATGGAAGGGAAAAGTGTGGAAAAAAAAGGTGCACAAGCAGCAGGGATGACCACAGCCTGGAGAGGATTGTCAGGAAAAGGCCATTCAAAAGTGTTGGGGACTTTCACAAGGAGTGGACTGAGGCTGGAGTCAGTGCATCAAGAGCCACCACACACAAACGGATCCTGGACATGGGCTTCAAATGTCGTATTTCTCTTGTCAAGCCACTCCTGAACAACAAACAACATCAGAAGCATCTTACCCGGGCTAAAGAAAAACAGAACTGGTCTGTTGCTCAGGAGTCCAAAGTCCTCTTTTCTGATGAGAGCAACTTTTGCATTTCATTTGGAAACCAAGGATCCAGAGTCTGGAGGAAGACTGGAGAGGCACACGCTGCAAGATGCTTGAAGTCCAGTGTGAAGTTTCCACAGTCTGTGTTGATTTGGGGAGCCATGTCATCTGCTGGTGTTGGTCCACTGTACTTCATTAAGTCCAGGGTCAACGCAGCCATCTACCAGGAGATTTTGGAGCACTTCATGCTGCCTTCCACAGATGAGCTTTATGGGGATGCTGACTTCATTTTCTAGAAGGACTTGGCACCTGCCCACATTGCCAAAAGCACCAAAACCTGGTTCAATGACTATGGGATTACTGTGCTTGATTGGCCAGCAAACTTGCCTGACCTGAAACCCATAGAAAATCTATGGGGCGTTGCCAAGAGAAAGATGAGAGACATGAGACCGAACAATGCAGAAGAGCTGAAGGCTGCTATTGAAGCATCCTGGTCTTCCATAACACCTCAGCAGTGCCACAGGCTGATAGCTTCCATGCCACGCCGCATTGAGGCAGTAATTGCTGCAAAAGGGGCCCNTCTAATTTTTTGAGTTTCACCTGTATGTACCCTTTCTTTGACATCTGTTATGACATCAAACGGTCAGTAGGAGAATGATCATAAGGCAAGCACTACCTGTAAACTATATACAGTAAAAGCTTAGAGTACTGGTTTTCAATCTGTGGCCCAAAATGGATGGAGGGGGTTCACAATGTCTTGAAGAAATATGATTTAAATCTTGAATTAAGTCTTGAGGGCCTGTGGCCACAAAAGTTATTTAAAGAGCCAAGGTGGCACAGTGGTTAGAGTGCAGAACTGCAGGCTACTTCTTCTGACTGCTGGCTCCCTGCAATTTGGCAGATCGAATCTCACCAGGCTAAAGATTGACTCAGCCTTCCATCCTTTCAGGGGTCAATCAAATGAGGACCTAGATGGTGGGGGCAATAGGCTTGACTCTGTAAACCGCTTAGAGAGGGCTGCAAAAGCACTTGTGAAGTGGTATAAAAGTCTAAGTGCTGTTGCTAAAGGGGGGTCCGTGGCGAGAACCTCCTGGCTTAGAATATTATATAAACCAGGTCAAAATGCAAGACCTTCCCTTCCCATTCTAACCACTAAGTTAAAATAGAGGCTGGGGTTTGTTTGTATGGTTTCCATGACATCCACAGAAGTGAAGAAGAGGGATGCCAGTATGGAGAAGGGAAAACACTCATGATTGTGCATTAGCTTAAGGCCACCCACAAGCTCAGATTGGTACCTATAGGTTTTGTTATTGTTGTTCTTTCCGATATCCCCTCGAAAACCCTTTTTAGAGAAAACTTTGTGCATGAACAGTTGGGCTCCAAGTAGCAATATCTGCAAGATTACAGAATGTACATAAGAATTGTTATGATGTTCTATTTCTTCACACTGTTGGCAGGCTATGCTGCAGTCAGAATGAAGTTGTCACACCTCATAAAAACACTGTTATGAAATAAGGAGCAAATTGTTTGTGAGTAGAGAAAGCATGTCTAAAAAGGAAATAAAGAGGTGCGGGCTAAGCCTCAAAGGTTTTAAAAATACATAAAACCGATCCATAAATTCTGTATTCCTTTGGCAATTAAAAAAAATATTCCAGGTGCCGAAAGCAAACAATAACATAAGGACGAGAGCATCATTAATTTGTTCAGAAGCATCTGACTATCCAGTTATGAGGAAAAAACTCCATAAAACTGTATCAAATGATCCAGCAACAATTATATACCTTAAGTTCTCAAGGACATAAGTTCAAAATACAGGAGCAATTGCCAGATCTTTACCCTGGGTGTTAATTCATTTGGAAAAATCACCGCAATGCCACAAGTTACAACCTTAGCTAAAACTCTTTTTTTTTTTTTGAACCAACAGAAAGGACAGGAAGGAAATTAGTCTTTGGTCACTCCCTAGCTGCAGAATGGTTGAGAGGAATAATTTGCATGAAATGACTGGATTTACACAACAGATTGAATCACAAAGTAGCTGGCCATGTTCTAGGCTAATGCATCGTGCAAAATCCAGGCAGCAATGTTTAGCTTAGGATTCCCATGTTGTCTGAATTCAGAGAATTGGGCTAATTGAGCAAATGGTGATTAGGGGAAACCAGAAAGAGGCCTATACTGGTGTTTCATCTCCAGTTCATTTTCTAGTGGGAAAATCATTATCAGCTACCATAAGCCAATGCTGGACTGTACAGGCAATGGGGCTACAGTAGCTGTGTACTGTAGTCCTGCAACCCAACAGGACAGACACAGACTTCAGAGGATAATTAGGACTGCAGAAAAAACAATTATTACCAACCTGCCTTCCACCAAGGACCTGTATACTGCAAAAAGGGGGCTGTGAAAATATTTACAGACCCCTCACATCCTGGACATAAACTGTTTCAACTCCTACCCTCAAAACGATGCTATAGAGCACTGCACACCAGAACTAGACACAAGGAATTTCCCCCTGAAAGCCATCACTCTGCCAAACAAATAATTCCCTCGACACTGTTCAACTATTACAAAGTCTGCTCTACTATTAATGCTAATCTTTTCATCACTCCTTATCACCCATCCCCTCCCACTTGTGATTATAGGACTGTAACTTTGTCGCTTGTATCCTTATGATTTATATTGACTGTTTCCTAGTATGAATTGATTGCTGATTGTAACCTATGACTATCATTGTGTTGTACGTTATGATTCTTGATTCTTAACAAATGTATCTTTTCTTTTATGTATACTGAGAGCATGTACACCAAGACAAATTCATTGTGTGTCCAATCACACTTGGCCAATAAAGTATTCTATTCTATTCTGTTCTGTTCTGTTCTATTCTACAGATCACTGCACACCAGAACAACTAGACACAAGGACATTTTTTCTGACCGCCATCACTCTGCTAAACGAATAATTCCCTCAACACTGTCCAACTATTTATAAAATCTGCATTACTATTACTATTAATCTTCTCATCACTCCTTATCACCCATCCCCTCCCACTAGTGACTGTATGACTATAACTTTGTCGCTTGTACCCTTACGATTTATATTGACTTGTTCCCTAGTATGATTTGATTGCTTATTGTACCCTATGACTATTATTAAATGTGATATAATTCTTGACTCTTGATGAATGTATCTTTTCTTTTATGTACACTGAGACCATTTGCACCAAGACAAATTCCTTGTGTGTCCAATCACACTTGGCCAATAAAGAATTCTATTCTATTAAGGTTGGAATGGAAACTTGTGATGTTGCTCAGCTGCAATTTTCTGGTTAACTCACCAGCGTTGAGAGATGCTCTCAGTCATCCTGGCCAATGATGAGAGAAGGCCAGGAGCAAGTTGTTTGTGGCATCTGAAGGAAAATAAATTCCCTGGCTTGGTTTTAAGGAAACCTGCTTGCAGAGAAAGAGCAACTAAGATGATTAAAGGCCTGGAGACTGAAACATATGAAGAATGATTGCAGGAATTAGGTATGTCTAGTCTAGTGAAAAAGAAGGACATGATAGCAATATTCTGGTATTTGAGGGGCTGCCACAAAAAAGAGGCAGGCAACTGATTTTACAAAGAACGCAAAAAAAAAAAAAAAACAATGGATGGAAACTAATCAAGGAGAGAAGCAACCAGGAATTAAGGAGAAACAATGAGGACAATTAACCAGTGGAACAACTTGCCTCCAGAAGTTATGGCTGCTTCATCACTGGAGGCTTTTAAGAAAAGAGTGAACAACCACTTGTCTAAAATTGTATAGGATCTCCTGTTTGACCAGGGGGTTGGACTAGAAGACCTCCAAGGTCCCTCTAATCTGATTGATTGATAAGCTAGTTTAAATGTATGTCTTGACAGCTCCTCTAATAGCTAACTGTGGATTACCGATTGCAGGACAAGATTTTTTTGGATCGCCTCCCCATTATCGATGTCAGATCTTTTTAAGCATGAAGCTTAAATATCTATTTGCTTTTCTCCTCTCTGTTGCAGGAGGCAGGCAGGCAGGCAGGCAGGCAGGGAGCAACAAAGACAGATCAGCAGATTTACACTGTACCATTACCATATCCTTATAAAGCATTAAAAAGGCCATTTCCTCTTCTGAGAAGGCAGAACAGCTGAAGGGCTGGTGAAAAGCCTTTTTTTTTCTGTGTGCAGAACAGCCCCTGCGAGCAGAAGAAGAAAAAGGCTTGTGGTGCCAAGATAGAAGTGCCCTGTTTGCAATGAATGCAAACAGGTTGTTGGCAAAAGAAGGCAAGACGCTATTTGAAGAGATAAGAGTTGTATAGTGAAAGCAAAAATAAAACAAAACAGGGGATGAGGGAAGAGACAGAAATAAATAATAATAATAATAATAATAATAATAATAATAATAATAATAATAATAATAGTAATGAGACACACATGAATCCTTTTAAACTCTTAATGTCAAAGACAGGAATGGTTCGTTCTCCATCGGGGTCAGGCCAGATTCAGAAGCACAAAAGATACTGGAAATTCTTTTGAAAAGAACGGCATTCTGTTTGCAGGACAAGAAACAGCCTGTTCTAGGAAGTCCCCACGCTAAAGATTAAAAAATATGATGCAACCGAAACAAACTCCTTGGAGTATTCCATCTATAAGTTCTATTTTTGCAACATCAGCGCAGCCGGACAACAGTTACAATTCAGGGACCGGGAACAACATGCACCATGAGTTGTGTTAAGTTGCAGTTGGTAAAGTTCAGGAATAAACTACGTTCAACCAGGTTCCCACGGGAAGCTCTCTTGCTTGATAATCCTGGTCATTCCTCGCATCGCTTTCCCACAAGTCACACCGGAGTCAATTGGCTTCCTAGAAAAGAGGCCTCCTTATCTTTTTCAGCTGATTCTAGACCAGGCTTCATTCTAGAATTGCTTCTAGAAAGCAATTCCTTTCAGGCACACAGGAAGAAATACTTCCTTTATGATAGCAATGCAGATTTTTTTTTCTTTTTGCAGAAATGCAAATTTAAATCGATGCATCTTTCTCCCAGACTTCCTAATGCAAGTGGCAAAGGATGAATGGGGGCATCTCCTAAAATCTAAATGAAATGCTGTCTTGAATAAATGGTTCAATCAGGAATGGGAGATTCGCATACATTTCCCTACTGCTGCTTCTGAAGTACAGATCTCAACAGAGAAAAGAGGATGGGATCTGTAATCAAAAAAGGCCCTTTAAGGTGCTTTATCTCTGGTTTTCAGGCACAGCCATTTAACTGTGGCAACCCCTAACCTCCACAGGCACCTGGAGTTCAGAGAAAGGATGCCAAAGTTTCATTTTATTGGGCTTCCTAAACAGTTGGCATCCAGTCCAGCTCCTCATATCTCTATATTTCTTCTCTGTCTTAATGGATCTTTGGAATGTTGGATGGTAATGCAAGAGATCATCTAGTCCAACCCCCCTGCCCAATCAGTGCAAAAAGAAAATAGAAAACCAACAGCCTGCATTTATGCAACACTCCAAAGGTGAGTTAGTTTGACTCCCGAATAAAATAATTATTGTATTATTTTGCAAATTAGGTTGGTTGGTACATCGTTTATGTACAAACCCAAGAAATGAGATTCAATGAATAAACCATTATTATTTTAAACACAGGTGAACATGCCCTACATGAACACAGCCAGGAGAGGTGAAGGACCGAAAGAGAATGCAAAAAGACAGGATTGAATGGGACAGAAACTCTGGGAGGGAAGGCAGGCTGAGTGCCTGGGGCTGCCCTAAAACTCTGCTTAGGGCTCCCCAACCACCATAGGTAGCTCTGCTCACTGTATCCCTGCGAGCTACTCAATCCATACCCCACATCGAATCTGCATGCCAGCTACTCTTCCCAACTTACTAAAGGCGAAGAAGAGCTACTTGCTGATTGCTTACCTGCCCAAAATACAGAGCCAGGTTTGAACCCCAATCCACCATCTCCCCCCCCCCCAACACGATTATCCTCTCAAAGTGTTTTGCTGCTTTGCAAGTAACTTGGAGCATCTACCCACCAGCTAAGCAAAACTTTTCTTGTCTTTTATCAAGTTTGGGGACTACCAGACAACTCAATGGTTCCCCTCTTGCACCGCCCGACCCCTCATCCTTCCCCCTCCCACTTTCCCAGGCTGTGCCCCCTACCCACCCAGGAAAACAAACCTTCCCAGCCTTTTTATCCCCCTTCTTCTTCTTGAGTTCCCTCCCGCTTGGTGTCAGCTGCAATCTTGGCAGGAAGGAAGAAAAGGCCCATTTCGCTTCGCTTCTCTTCCCTCCCACCTTCCCTCCCTCGACCCCCCTCCCAAACACATACCTCGCAGTGGCCTCCCATCCTCCCTTCTCCATCAACTCTTCCAAACGCACGCAAGTACAGAAACACAAGCACAACTTAAGCCCCTTTCCTCCCCCTCGACTTGAAACTCAGCAAGTTTAACTTCGGAGCAAAACCAAAGTCCGGGCTTAAAATAATAATAATTTTAAAAATAGGCTGGAAAAGGGTCGGTAGATAGGTAGGTGGGAGGGAGGGAGGCTGGATCCTGGGTTTGGGACCAATACCCCCTCCCCTTTTAAGCAAGCCAAGCCTCGACCAAGCTACAGAACTGAAAGTTAAAACTTTTTTTCCCCCCAACTCCGCTTCGCTCCCGGACCCTTTTTAAAAAACACGCCTCGCTAACAAACCCAGCATTACTCACCTCTTCCATGGTCGGGAGGTGGAAGGAGCCAGCCGGCCAGCTTCTCTGCTCTTGCCCTCCTCACTCCCCACTTGGCCGGCCGAGGCACCCGACGGCTTTTCTGCCCGGCACGCCGAAAATGAAAGGAAGAAGCGCCGCTCGCGCTTCCCCCCCCCCCCAACACCCGCCTCCCGCCCCGACCCTCCTGCCAGTTTCACGCGCCTCGGGGCGGCTCCATCTCTGCACGGACGCGAAGCCGGCGCAGGCAAAGCCAAGGCAGGGCAAGGCAAAAAGGCAAAGGCGGAGCCGAAGGCGTGTAACTTGCAGGGTGAAGGGAGGGAAGGAGGGAGGGAGCGAAGGAAGTCCTGGCTTGGGGCGCCCCTCCGCCAGCCCTCTGCAACTTTGCGCAAAAGCGCAAGAAGCAGCCCGTCGCTGTTGTTGCTGCTGCTAGTGTTGTTTTGTTGTTGTTGTTGTTGTTGAACGGGAGGTGGAGGAGACAGCCCCCCCCCCACTTCCCGAGCGAGGGGGCTGGTTGCTCGGGAAAAGGAAGTCGTTGGAAAGGATGGGGGGGGGGGATCCTTGATGCTTTCCGAACTTGCTTGTTTTCTGGCAGACGTTTGGCGACCCAAACTAGCTTAACATAGTCAGTGGTAGCCCGAGGAGGCTAACCTCGCCAGACTAGCATCGTCGGATTAGTACTAGCGCTGATGAAGTTACCTGGTTTGGGTCTTGGGACGCCTGCAAGAAAACAAGGGAGTTGGGAGTGCTCCTCCTCACCCCCACACCCCTTTCAGCCGCACAAACCTCACTCCTTTCTAGCACTAATGATGTTACCTAGTGTGGCTGATGAGATGTCTGCAAGAAAACTAGCAAACTCAGAACTAAGAGCCCTCTAGTCCTCCTCTTCCTCTCTGCACACCCCATTCCCTTCCAGCACTAATGATATTACTTAGTTTGGGAAATGAGAGTCTGCAAGAAGACAACAAAGCTGAGAAAGAGCACCAAGGACCCTATAGTCCAGGGGTCTCCAAGCTTGGCAGACTTCAGCTCCCAGAATTCCCCAGCCAGCTTTGTTGGCTGGGGAATTCTGGGAGTTGAAGTCCACCAGGCTTAAAGTGCCAAAGGTTGGAGACCCCTGCTCTCCTCCTCCTCCTCCTCTCTGCATAACCCACTCCCTTTCTAACCTTGATGATGTGACCTGATGTAACGTCTGCAAGAAAACAAGTTCAGAGAGCACCAAGGACCCCTGGATGTCAACCCTGAGCTAGAGATACGTTCCTTTATTAGTAAGGAAGTCATTTCTCCAGCGCTGGCTGCCTTTTCAGCCTGCATCCAACTGAGCCTTTACCAACCTGGTGCCCTTCAGATGAGCTACTCCCAGCTAGAGGGAGGTTTCTGAGAGCTGAAAGGGAGCCCAGCTGGAGAGCACCTGATTGCAGATGCTGGCTTCTCCAGGTTTCACGCCAGAGAGCCTGGGAGGCATCAGAGACCACCGTAGCAGGTTTATTGTGAAAACAGAAATTTGGCCCCCCTCAATCTCCCCCACCCCCAAAAATCTAATAAGATACCCGAGTGGCTTAGGGTTAATTGATCCACTTTCCTGGGGTCTGGATCCCCTATTATGCGATTGAGTTCATTCAGCATCCTGGGTTCAAATGCTGCCTTGCCTTCCTATATGGCATGCACTTGACTAATCCACCATGGCTTATAACTTTGCCCAGGGCATGAACCAGGATTTAAACTATGGATAAGTTTAGGCTTCACAGAATTGCCAAAAGCCAGACATGACTGAATGGAGAACATCATATTACATCAATCCAGCCAACGTAGTTGGTAAATTATGATTTGATGATATGATGTGGGCCATGTGATTATTAAATCACAATTAAGCAAACCGTAACTTGGCAAATGCATGAAGATGTCAAAGTTGATGATTTGTACAGTTTCTATCCTTTAACATATTTAATCAATTTCACTCATACAAGTTGAGGAAATTTGTTTGTGGACACCTTGTTAATTTCTAGTATCAAACATGCCAGCCATGTTTATACTATTAAAAATATGCTTATCTGCCAAGCAAGGCATGGAGCCAGCACTAAACCATTGTGTTTTCCAGCTGTGTTGTTTTAATGTTATGACGTTTTGAATACCACTGGGGAGAAAAACCACACACCTGCCTACATACAAAACCTTGAGGTTCTCCTTTGCCAAGAATGATGAGCCTATATTTGTTTCAAACTAGTTTGACAAGTTTTAGGAATAAAAAAATATTTAGGGGATGATAGCTATGATATTGCTCTCTCCAAGACTGCAGATGTCCTGCCATCTTCGCAGCAGCCTTAATGCATAAAATAGTGCCCCAGGTGCTTGGTATAAAATATTTTTTCTATAGACCAGGGGTGCCCAACCTTGGCAATCTTTAAGACCTGTGGACTTCAATTCCCAGAATTTCCCAGCTGGTTGAGAAATTCTGGGAGTTGAAGTTCACAGGTCTTAAAGTTGCTAAGGTTGGACACCCCTGCTATAGAGTCTCAAACCAATCCAAGACTGATCTTCAGATCCATCTCAGCTGCCAGGCTGAACTACTCTCAGTTCATTCTTAAACTGGGCAAAGGCTACACCAGCCTCAGGCTGATGCCATCCATTGCTTGGTCTGATTCTATCGTATTGCTTCTGTTTCCAATCGCTGCACTTCAGACTTTTTTTCCAAAACAAGAGAGATGTCACAGCTCTCAGGTGGTGGCCAAATAAGGAGGAAAATATTATTTCAATGGTGATATCACTAACAATCACTTAAACTAGTCTCACAAGCAAGCAGATATATTGTGGCTGCCAGTGGTTCTGGCAGCAAGGCAGGAAATGAGTATGTATGTATGTATGTATGTATGTATGTATGTATTCAATGTCTTAAAATTAGGGGTCCTTAGTGCTCTCTGAGTTTAGTTGCAGATGTTTCATTACCCAAACGAAGTAACATCACCAGTGCTGATGATGCACTGATGGTGTTACCTAGTTTGATGTTTCTGATCAGCACCAATTATGTTCCCTAGTTTGGGTAATGAAATGTCTGCAAGAAAACAAGCAAGCTCAAAGAGCACCTCATTTCAATCCCGAGCTACACATATTCTCCTTTATTAGAGCCAAATCAATAGTTTAATCAAGTTTAATTTTCCTTTTGCCTTATAACATTGTAAACTTCCACCTCATCCCTCAACTTTATGAAGCCTCATCCCAGCGCAATTTCCCAATTAGGGAAATGGTTACATGACACAGCTTTGCATGACTTCCTTTATCAATACAAAGCAGGGAATTAACACGGCTGCTGCAAACTCAGCAGTGATATTTCTGGATCCAGATGACATCAGCCAAGGAGACTCAAAAGCTCTGAGACCCTCTTTTGTTGGGAAACAGTGACTGCCTTTTGGCCCTCTGGAACTGTCTCGGATGCTGTCAGCAATTTTAGTTAGCGTGAGATGCGATGGGCATAGAACACTTACCAAGTTATTTGAAGCTTCAACCTCTGCCATTTTGTACTTAGATCAAACATGTCGTCTGGCCCGCACATATAATACTCTGTCACTGATACACCACAATGTCTCATGTGGCATCCTGCTGCTGCATATTATGTCTGACAAAGAGCAATTTCGAGCAAGCAAAAATAAATTGTAGAGTGACCTTTTCATTTTCTAATACAGTATATCAGGAACCGGAGAGGAATCACTCCTCGTCTCTTAAATTGGTGTGTGACAGCTGATGGAGAAGTCAGCGAATGTAACAAACAAGGGAAGTGGCTCCTTCAGAAACATGTGGCCTATTGTAGAAAATTGTACATATTAGGGAAGAATGGATGGTTGTACAACTGTGTTTCTTACAAGCTGTGTTTCAATTGCCTCCCAGTGGGGCCTCATAGGGAACTGCTGGGAACATTCATTTTCTGTTACTTTTTTTAAGACTCTGGTACACTTATTCTGCTGTAGAGCTAGTCCTCAATTTAGGAACCACAACTGAGCCTAAATTTTCTGTTGCTTAGCAAAAGGAGAGTTGTTAAGTGAATTTTGCCAAGGTTATGACCTTTCTTGCCACCATTGTTAAGTGAATCACTGTAGTTGTTAAGTTAGTAACATGGTTGTTGAATGAATCTAGCTTCTCCATGGACTTTCCTTGTTGGAAGGTCCCAAAAGGTGATCACATGATCCTCAGGACACTTCAACCGTCATAAATGAATCTATACCAGTTGCCAAGCATCTGGATTTTGATCATGTGATCCACAAGGATGCTGCAATGGTCATAATAGTCAAAATAAATCACTTTTTTAAGGGCCATTATAATTTTGAATGGTCACTAAATGAATGGTTTTTAGTCGAGAACTACCTGTAAATATATAACCATAAATATATATTCATCACTAACAAATTCATTCTTCCTCGAATTGGTTCTATCATGGTATCAACCTATCTAAAGGGCTTTTGGACCCAATCAAAACAGCACAAGAGGTTAACACCCAAGCAATAGTCTGATGAGATACATCAATTGTGTGCCAGCCCCCCTCAATAACAAATGCGATTTTGTATTGGGGTACCTCGGGACTTGACTGCTTCAAAACTCATCAAATTTGGTACTCGATACATTTTGTTGCAAAAATGTTGTTCCAATACTTGGTGTTTATTTAGTACTCGATGCACTGCAATAGGAAGAGGGGGACGGCTGTGGAGAACAGGCAGGAAGTCAGCCATACCGGGAAAGTCACTGCAAAAGGAAGGGGATGGCCATAGAGGGTGGACAGGAAGTCTGTAAGGCATACAGAAAGTATCCATGATATCTATCACTCTGAGACATTTTCTCTCCAATTGATTTATTTAGAAACAGATCTGGCATGTCAAAGGCAATTTCCCAAAGTGAAATTATTTTCGTGCGTTTCACAGAATCCACCTTCTCTCCTCCCTTCTCTCCTCCCACTTCTACACTTCATAAATCACGAGAACCAATTAACTGCAATTGGAATTTCTTAATACGACATACAGAATGACCTTGAACTTTTCAACTCCTCCACCCCCCTTCCATGAAATGTGACAGCTGAATTTTAAAGCTGACAGGTGTCCCCCCTTGAAAACTCCTCCTCCTAAAAGAAAAGGAAAAAAACAGATACAGGGGTTAACACATTGTCCTTAACCCCCTCTCCCCTCTCCACAAGAACCCTTCGGTTTGTGGGGAAAATCCTCGTGGAATTGGTTAACCAATTGATCAGCATGAACATGCCAACTCTTTACCCAATAGCATGTGAGAGAGGGTATTCTTTCCATGAGACCAAATATTGCAATCGGCCATGGTGTCATCGAGAATCGAGAATTTTTTGAATTTCATAATGTGTTTCCCCCTGTACCATTAATGGTTTAGGGGGAGCAATTGGTGGTGGTCTTATCATTGATGTAGTAGCTGGTTTTAGTAAACTACAATGGAATACTGGATGAATTTCCCCCAATATTCAAGGAAGACTTAATTGGACAGTGACCAGATTGATTACCTTTGAAATTGGGAATGGACCCAAGAATTTTGGACCCAGCTTCTTACTGGGCAGTTTCAACCTAAGATAATTGGTCGACAAATATACTTTGTCCCCTACTTTAAAAGGCAGTTGAAGGGATCTATGTTTATCTGCCTGTTTTTTATATATATATTTTTTGCAGCTTCGGTCAAAAGCTTTTTTTGTATCTTCCCACCCTTTCTTTAATGAGTTCATCCATTCTGTTAGGGACATGGATGAGGGAGGTTGTCTAGGTAACTCTGGCATCGGGACAAAATCCATTCCAGTGTTGATTTGGAATGGAGTCAGTCCCGTACTGCTATGTACTGCATTATTGTAAGCAACCTCTGCAAAAGGTAATAACTCAACCTAATTTTCTTTTCTTTTTTTTGAAACAAATTTTATTAATTTTAAAAACAACCCAAACATCATTAAACATTGAACACATAAAACCTCTTTCCATTATAAATTTTTACAAGACAGATAAAACATTATTTTATTTTATACAACATAATTATAATATATCCCATTTCCACTTAAATATCTTTTAGCAGATTTTTCATTATTTCTCTTTACTCTTATTCAATTACGTTTCTTTTCTATATTTATCCATTTTATACTCATCATATTCATATTTCCCTCTGTTTTGTTTATAATTGTCCTCATCTAGCTTTCCTCCAAGATTTTATTAAATCTCAAACAAACATGAATACACAAAACACAAAAACATAAAACTTCTTTTTAGAAAGTAGCTTGGCCCCGGATTACCTCTCTTTATATGGACTTCAATTAAATTTATGCTCATCTTATATACCATTTCCTATCTTATTTACCATTTTATATTTTCATTATAGCTTCTCCCCGCTTTCCACTCTTCTTAATTATATTTTATTTATTTCGTCTTAATTTACATCATTATACTTGTATCTTTTGTCCATTCTTTTCCAATTATCCATTTATCTCATTCCCTACAGTAGAAAAGGATTTCTCCTGAAATCACTGATCAAAGTATGATGCCTTTCCATCGCTCCCCTAAATTAACATTTAAGGTAACACCTGTTTCCCCATCTGATTCTGCTTAGTACATTCTACCTACTAATTTTTAAAAGAAAGAGAAAATAGTAAATCTATAAAATAATTAAATACATAATTAAACATTAAATCTTATAACATTCCAATTATCTATTTGAAAGTCAAATGCTACCATAATAAATTTATACAAACATAGTCAATTAAGCTCTATACTTAAACTAAGTATTTTAAACATTCCTTTTAATAATTTATAAAATCTTAAAATCTATCATTGTTAAACATTTAATATTTTAATCTTTACTTAATTCTTATTAAATTCTAATTTTCTATTTCTAATACAAATACTACAATACTATCTTATGTACCTTGTTCCAAATTACTGTTGATGTATTTCCTTAATTCAGTCATTTCAGCAGGCGTCATGGAATACATCTTTGATTTTGGTAATTTCACCCTGGGCTCTAATTCTATGGCGCAATCAGTGGCTCAAAGGAGGGGTAAAACATTACACTCTTCTTCACTGAATGCTTCAGCCAAGTCTTTATATTGGTCAAGTACCTGGGGGTTATCTGGGAGAAGGTGGGATGCCATGGATACTGGCTCAGGCTCTAGGTTCAAGCTGACCGGTGGCTTTGTAGTGGGTGGAAGAGGGGGCAATGGGCCCGGTCCAATGAGGATTTTTCTGAATCCATCCTCCCATTTGATTGTCGGGATCCATTTGTCTAGCCAAGCAAGTCCCAGTATGATTGATTCTGACATCTTGGGGGCCACTATGAAGCGTATGAGTTCGCAATGGGGCCCTAATTCCATCTTGATCAATTCAGCCATCTGAATGGCTGCCCCCCAAATTAAGGTTCCATCCACTTGCTTAAATCTGATTGGGGGTTTTAGCGGGTTAGTCTTTATGCCCAATTGTTCAACGATGGGAAGTCTGATAAGACATCTAGAACACCCAGTATCAATGACAGCTTCTAACTCCCCAGCCTCCCTCATGTTTGGTACCACTAACTTGACCTTGATTGTAAAAGGTATGATGGGATCACTCACTATTGGGTCATCTTCGCAAGTCAGGTTCTCAGGGACGTGGTGGCAGTCTGGTGGTCCATTGTTCCCATCTGCACAGAGGAGGCTTTCCCAGCTGTTTGGCGAACCCGTCCCTGGCCAGAGGTCTTTCTTGATTCTTCCGACCTCGAACAGCTAGATTAGACATTGACTGCAGAGCTTGTGGTAGAGGAGCAGCAGCCAGACAGTCTGCTGCTCTGTGGCCGGCTTGGCCAGATTGGTAACATTTCAGCACCCTGGTAGGTTGGTACCAGCAGGTTCAGCTGATCCGATCGGCAGTCTCCTAGCCACAATTCTCTTAGGCAGGGCTGCCCGAAGGGGTTTCCTGTGTGAGTTGATGCTGCGATCTAAGCTGAGGGATGTGACATACCATGATTGTAAGGTCTCTGGGATTCCCCTAATTTCACAGGCCTTCTTTACTTCTGGATCAATGGCGTTTTAAAAATAGTGTAAAGTCATTCTTTCAGGCCAATCCATGAGGTGGCTTGTGACCCTTCTAAAGTCCCAAATAAATTCTGACAAGTTTCGCTTGCCTTGCCTCATTTCCATTAACTTCATTCTCTGCTACCCTGTCTGGATTTTCAAATCTGAGTCTTAATAATTGAATACATCCATTTACATCATGTAGTTCAGGGGCTTGTCCATTGTGTAGCTGGGCCACCCAGTCTGAAGCATCCCCTTCATTTATGCCATTTGTTATGGCCGTAACCAAATCGTGCTCTGTGATGTATTGATCTCCAAATTGTTCTATATGGGATCGGATTCGAGTCAGGAAGTAATTGAAATCTTCATGGCGGCCATCGAATATGGCCTTAAAGGGTATTTGGTCTGGCTTGGGTTGTGGTTGTGGAGGTGGCACAGGCCAGGCCCCTGCAGGTTGTACTGGAATGAAAGGAACAGGCCGGGTGGCGTATGTAGACTGGGTAGGCCCCCTGTATCCTGGCTGGGTGGTGCCTCTCTGGAATAGAGGTCCCTGTGGCCTTGCTGCCAGTTGGGACTGCATTTGTGGTTGCCAGGAGGAAGATGGGGGTGGCCCAGTTCAGGCCTGGTCAGGTGAAGGGGAAGTAGCTGCTGTCTGTCGTCTGGGCAACCTCCCTTCAAACCAGGGCTGTGTTGGTGCTGGCTGCCATTGGCATTGAATCCACCTCTGCCCTGGATAAAATCCCCATCCTGGAGGAATACTCTCTGCAGGGGGCAAAATTCCCTCTGGAAAATAAGGGGATCACCTCAGAGACTGCAACATACCTCCGTCAGTTGATGCGTCTTTCTGGCTTCCTCCAACTGGCATCTGTATAGTCTCCTCCCTCCAATCTGACAGAATAGCAATCTGCCTGGGGCTTGAGAAATCCTTCTCTTCAACCAGCTGGGTTGCCTCTGGGTTATAACAACTTCTTGAGTTGAAACACTTCAGTATAGCTCCCAAACCTCTTTCCTCTACTGTCATTCTGAAAGCATCCATCATTTCCAAACAAGGCCTTGCAGATTCAATTAATGTTCCGGAGGGAGGGCCCCCATACTCTCCCCCCTGTATATCTCCAACCTCTGCTGATTGTTGATCTTTCTCCATCTCTGGGAAAAGAACTCTGGGGTATCAGCCAGCCCCTTCAAAAAATAAAAGTAGACTTTGGGAAATAAATATAAGGCATCTAGAAAGTATCCATGATATTAATCACTCCGATCATTTAAATACATTTATTTATTTAAATAAATAAATAAATAATACACACTATATTCTTTTTTTAAAAGTTTATAAATATATGTAATTATAAACCCTCATTCCATTCCATTCAATCACTCATTTTGTCTCCAATTGATTTATTTAGAAACAGATCTGGCATGTCAAAGGCAATTTCCCAAAGTGAAATTATTTTTGCACATTACACAGAATCCACCTTCTCTCCTCCCTTCTCTCCTCCCACTTCTACACTTCATAAATCACAAGAACCAATTAACTGCAACTGGAATTTCTTAATACGACATACAGAATAACCTTGAACTTTTCAACTCCTCCACCCCCCCCTTCGATGAAATGTGACAGCTGAATTTTAAAGCTGACAAAGTCAGCCATGTTGGGAAAAGTCGCTGCAAAAAGTTAGTCATGTTGGAAAAAGTCGCTGCGAAAGGAGGGGGTTAGGTACAGGGCGTCAGACAGGAAGTTGGCCATGTTGAAAAAGGAGGGGGATGGCCACAGGGTCAGCAAAAGGAGGGCGTGGCCATAAAGGGAGACAGGAAGTCAACCATGTTGGGAAGATCACTGTAAAAGGAGAGGTACAGCCAGAGAGTAGACAGGAAGTCAGCCATGTTGGCAAAAGTCACTGCAAAAGGAAGGGGTTGGCTACAGGGGATGGACAGGAAGTCTGCCATGTTGAGAAAGGTCAGTGATATCGGAAAAGGGACAAACAGAAAGTTCTTCCGGGTAAAAACTAAGGGTCACATGGGAAGTAGGCAAATAGGCGGCAATATAAATAAATAAATTAATTAAACAATTAAATAAATAATATACACTATATTCTTTTTTAAAAAGTTTATAAATATATGTAATTATAAACCCTCATTCCATTCCAATTCAGTTCTATCATTAATAATTAAAATCTTAACATCTTTAACACTTCTTTTCAATTAAATATCATACTTCCTTAAAAACACATATAATCTCCATAATTAATTTTTCACTTATTTCTCTTCACATGTTTTGTAAATCATTAAATATTCATTTTGTTACATTTGTTTATTGACAAGCATTCCACTGAATTACAACAGCTATTTTATCAAACATTTTAATCATACATTGTTTCATATTTTCTAAAATTATTTCTGTTTCTAATATAACAATACTATATTATGTACCTTTGCAGAATCTCTTTTTCCATTAAATTTTCACCCATTATCTCTAAATAGGCCCTGTTTCTCTATATTTTGTTTCTGTCCTTTATAACTTCTTTTCCTTTCTTTCTTCCCTCTCATCTTCTCCCTCCCCTTTTTACCCCCTTGTCTCTCTACTTCTAATTCTCTCTTCTGCATTTCCCTCTTCTGTTGCTTTCTGATTTCATACTTATTTTTCACTCTATTTTTTTTTTTTTGGAGTTATTTTTCCCAATCTTAAACTTTCCATTCTTTTTCCCCCCTTTCCTTTTTCCCCCCACCTAAGATTACTTGATCATTAAAGGAGGCTTCTTTTTTGTCGCAATCTTCTTGTTCTGCAGGCATTTCTTGTTGTTTCTCATAGTTCCAAATCTCCATTTCTAAAAACTGAAATACGAAGCCAAAAGAACCTCACCCTTCTTGTGCATCTTCTTTGTACTTTTTAAGTTCCATTTTCAGTTCTTCTAAAAATGGAGCCATTTTAAACAGTTTTAAACAACCACCCGATTGATTTTAGTCATTTAAATACAATAACCAAAAATCCAGAAATCATCAAGTAATCCAATTAGTCCCAAGATATTCTTTTTTTTTTCCCACTCTCTCTTCCTGGGGTTTTTGTTGCGATATTTCAGTTAAAATGTATCTTTTGGAAGTCTTGTTGAGATTTTGCTGTAAGTTCGTTTTAATTCCAGGCAGTCTCCTCCCTTCCAGATCCTGCCCTTTTATTCTTTTTCTCTCCTTTCCTGTTTTCAAAAGCTTTTGATTATCCAGAAATCTTTATTATCCCTTTGACTTTTTATTTTCAGCATTAAATGCCTGTTAATGTCAAAGTGGATTTTTTTCCAATTATAAGAATGTACCAAGCAGAATTCGATTGGAAGTTATGTATTATGCATTATATTGAAGGTCATAACCTTAAGATAGACATTGAAGTTTAAATAAGAGTTGAATGGATGTAATTAAAAGATATTAAGGTGTCATACTCCAATTAGTAACTACAGGAGAAAACTTGTTTAATGAGAAAAGATAATATGAAATTGAAACAGAACAGACAAAAGTATAAATATAATGATTTGAGTTGAGATGAGATAATCAAAATAAAATCGAGAAAATTAAAAGAGGGGAAAAACTCTATAGAAAATGTAAAAAAGTATAAGATATGGAATAGAATACAAAAAGGAGCATGAAATTGCGTTTTGTGTCTGTATAAAGAAGTTCAACCCGGGACCATGCTATTTTCAAAAAAGATGTTTTACTTGTATTTTGTATGTGTGAAAACCCAAATAAAACTTTATAAATAAATAAGTAAGTAAGTAAGTAAGTAAGTAAGTAAGTAAGTAAGTATTTATGACAATCGCAGCATCCTGCAGGTCCTTCCCTGCTGGCTTCCACAAAGCAAAGTCAGCAGAGAAGGCCGGATCCGCTAAATGACTGCAGGGATGCTTAACAACCGTGGCAAAAAAAAAAAGGGGGGGGAAGCTCATAACATTGTACCTGACTCCCTTAGCAACTGCCTCGCTTAGCTGTGGAAATCCTGGTCCCAATGTAGTGAAGCCGAGGCTCACCTGAGCCCCAAGGAGAAGGAAGGTGTTTTCAAATCCACTCATGCTAAATTTGCATGGGGAGCTCGGGAGTAGCTCCATCATACAAACCTACCTTCTCTCTTGTCCTCCTTTCTGGAGTTTTGCATTTTTTTTTTCCATCTTGAGAGGGAGAGAGAGGGGAAGAAGTACAAGCCTGGGGTCGGGGGAAGCCAATGGAGGGCATTCCATATAAGGACCCAGGATTTTCAGGTTTATATTTTAATACTTTCCATTGTTGGCATGCAGGATCTGTTCCAAAGCAAAACACTTCCCCACCCCACCCTGGCTTGAATATCTGGTGTGTGTGTGTGTCTCTGTGTGTGTCTGTCTGTGTGTGTGTGTGTGTGTGAGTGTGAGAAAGAAGATCTGCCATAGTCCTCCCCAATGTGAGGCATTCATACGATGTTAAAAGCTTTCTTCACATTTGCTGATGCACCTTGAACGGAAGGTACATAGATTACTCTTACTGGCGATACGACCATTCTCCATTTTGCAGGTTATCTCTATATTGGATAGACCAGGGGTAGGGAAACTTGGCTCTTTTATCACTTATGGACTTCAACTCCCAGAATTCCTGAGTGAGCCATAAAAGGTTCCTATCCCTGGCCTACTGGTTTTTCAGTTGCGGGGGAAATCAATTTTTGACTTGAATGGGACTGTTTAATATTCCTTGTGTGTCCAATCACACTTGGCCAATAAAGAATTCTATTCTATTCTATTCTATTCTATTCTATTCTATTCTATTCTATTCTATTCTATTCTATTCTATATCTCTCTCTATATATTATTCCCTCCCCACTCTTTCCATCTTTCAATGTTACCTTGGCCAGCCAAAGTACTGGTTCATCCAAGGTCTAAATTAGTCATCTGTTGCGGCCACTCAACCCCATCAAATTCTGGAGAACAGCATATTTCAGCATTACCATTTGCCTGCTTACAGATTATCCTTTATTTAAGAATGGAAAGCTAAAGATGGCCCTTTAACGGGCGGTCCTTGTTTCTACACCGATTGGGAGAGGGTTGTGTTGGCTGTTAGTGGACAAATACAGGTAGTCCTTGACTTACAATGGTGCCTTAAGTGACCTTTCAAAGTTTCATTGGCACTTTGTACGGGACTGTACATTAAAACGTACAGAGTGATCAATGTATAAAATGTTACGGTACAACTATGAAAACATCAGTGAGAATTATGACGTATAATAATATGTACTTAAAAGAGACTATATTATGAGAACGATGGTTTTAACCAGGGTGCATGATATGATGTATATCTTATTATACAGTATATATCTTACATTCTGTAAGCCGCCTCAAGTTGCCATGGGCAAATAGGTGGCAATATAAATTCAATAAATAAATATCTATAAAGGACTTGATATAACCAGTATACTGACATTGCAAAGCTGGAAATATGATGTATAATAAAGGAAAATGTACAATTAAAAAACAACAACAAAGTTTCAACAGCACTGAAAAAGATGGCATGTGACCATTTTTCATACTTACAACCATTGCAGCATGCCCATGTTCACGTGATCAAATTCAGATCTTGGCAACTTTGTTTCAAATCTATGATGGTTGCAATATCCCAGGGTCATGTGATCCTCTTTAGCGATCAAACAAATTCAATGGAGAGGCCATTTTCACTTAACAACCTGTTACTAACTTAACAATCGCAGTAATTCACTTAAGAAATGTGGCAATAAAGGTCGTAAAATGGGGCAAAAATCACTTAACAAATTTCCTGCATAGCAGCAGAAAATTTGGGCTTAATTGTGGTCGTATGTTCGAGGATTATCTGTAATCTCCCACAGTTAACTGAAGAAAAATGTTTGGCTCTCTAATGGGAGTGGTGGGTTCAGTATATTAATAGCATGAATCCAACTGTGGTCAGGACATGGTGGCTCAGTGGCTAAGACATTGAGCTTGTCGATCAGAAAGGCTGGCAGTTTGGCGGTTCGAATCCCTAGCACCGCGTAACGGGGTGAGCTCCTGTGACTTGTCCCAGCTTCTGCCAACCTAGCAATTCGAAATCATGTTAACATGCAAGTAGAAAAATAGGAGCCACCTTGGTGGGAAGGTAACAGTGTTTTGTGCGCCTTTGCCATTTAGTCATACTGGCCACATGACCATGGAGACGTCTTCGGACAGCTCTGGCTCTTCAGCTTTGTCATGGAGATGAGCACCGTCCCCTAGAGCCGGAAACGACTAGCACGGATGTGTGAGGGGTACCTTTACTTTTACCTTTAACTGTGGTTATTTATAGGTAGTCCTTGACTTATGACTGTGATTGAGCCCAAAATTGCTGTGCCTAAGCAAGACAGTTGATGAGTGAGTTTTGCTGCATTTTACGGCCTTTCTTGCCACCAGTGTTAAGCGAATCACTGCAGTTGTTAAGTTAGTATGGCTGGCTTCCCATAGCATGGGAAATAAAGACCTAGATATGGGGCATCCATAGAGAGGAGTCCAACAGCCAAGGGAGGGTCCACAACTGGCTGGTTGAAACCCTGCACCTTTTCTACCTGCAACTACCATCTATCAGGCGCAAAGGATCAAGATCCTATATGTTAAGTTCAGGGGTGGGCTTCAAAAATTTTAGCAATGGGTTCTCTGCCCAGTTGCTGGGTGGGCGTGGCATTGGTGGGCGTGGCCTAATCGGCCTCCTGCATCATGGCGGAGTGGGTGGGGTGTTTTTGCCCTCCCTGGGTTCCAGCGGCTTTCCTCAAGCTTCCAGGAGGGGAAAAATGGCCTCCCTGGGCTCCGGAGGCTCTCTGGAAGCCAGAAATGAGCCCATTTCTGGCCTTCCTGAGCTTCCAGGAGACCCGTTCCCCCCCCTCCCTGAGCCTCTGTGTGCACGCTGCACTTACCTTCATCCAACATGGGCTGGGTGGGAACTCCTGGGAGGGGAGGGGTGGGCCTCCAGGAGTGGGATTTGGGGGTTCTCCAAACTGCACAGAATCTTAACTAGGGGCTCTCCCGAACCCCTGCGAACCGCCAGCACCCCACCCCTGGTGAAATTGTAGTTTAGAAGATCTATTGCTCAAGAATCTAGTCAACTAAAGCTCCACTTTGAATCGGTGCAAGATAATAGTCAACAGAATTCAAGAGGAATTGCACTTGGAGCATTCGTGGCAACATAACAATTCTAAGCTGATGACGTGCTTAACTCCACCCCCCACCCAGGTCTGTCTGCTCTTCTCCCACATCAACTGAACTTCTTTCATTCTCTCCTCTGGACACCCTAATCTGGGTTATGCCTTAGCTCATTTCATGAGTCACACCAGAAAGTAAATTCAGAGAAGAGATGCATATTACACAATATTTTGGTGGTTGGCTCCCTGACACCCACCTGGGAATAACCTGGTTAGCACTTGCCTTAACGGAATGTACGGTAACAACTTTATTTCATCCATGAAGTTTGCAGCTTTTGAGCCTCTGGGCAGGTCTGTTAACCCCAAGTTAACTCTATATCTGTGCTTCAGAATGCTAATAGCCCAGACAATAATATCTGGTGAACCTCACTCAACAAAGTGAACCCAAGTTATAGGCCGAAATTGTTATTCTGATTTCATTATTCTCCATCCATCGGTTTTATCTTTCCTTAGCTGACATAACTTGAAACATCACTTTTATCAGAGATCTTTATAAGGCTTGATCCAATCCTGAAGCACAGATGTTTTGATTTATGGGAGATGTTAGCTAGAAAGTCAAAAATATATGTCCTCATGAAACGGCTTGGTTTTTCCCCTGAGTGGAATGCAATCTGCATTTGAAAGACAAAATAGAATTACACTTTTGTTCATGATAATTATTTGACAAAACACATTTAAGTCATGGTAGGTTTATAAAGAATTATGTGTAAAGTTGTGCATATAGTGTCATCATCAACATCATCATTTTAACCACTGTCTGTCCACTCCAGGGTGAAGGCCTCCTCCTCATGTTTTCAACCTACATGGTCCTGAGCTTCTTTTTTGTCAATTGGGCCTGCAATACTTCCAGATGTCGTCGATCCATTCTGTTTTAGGTCTCTTTTGTGGATGCTTTTTATCAGGTGGATAAAATATAGCAAGAAACACAGTGTCATGCCCCGTTGGACTCTAAATCCAAGGAGGAAGACAAACAGCTGACAGGGAGTGGGAGTGTGTCTCCATTGGCTATGAAGGAGGCTAGGGAAAGGCAAAGTCCAGCTGGACAGAACAGGAAAGAGGTAGAACAAGGGAGAGAGAATTTAGAGACTCAGGCCCACCCCCTCTTCATCGTAGGGCACGCAGGGAGGAACGGAGAAGAGAGCAACGTGGGTTGCATGGCTTACGGGGGAGGAAAGGACTCTGATTCCCTTCATTAGCCACACCTGGAAAGAGAGTTTAAAAGAGGTGCATGCTGAGTGCGGCATCTGCCAGGAACAAATGTGAGTTTATATTGCGTTGACTTTGGTTCTCTGTGTTCCTGGCATCTTCCCAACCGGGTTGAGTTATTGGTGTACCTTCATGTCTGGAATTCCTTCTCTTGCCCTGCCAGACTAATTACCTCATTTTGCCTTGTTTGGACTTATAGTTACA